>MJUU01033496.1:1919-17189 GCA_002080025.1 Modiolus philippinarum | reverse complement strand
GACATTTTTTAAATCGAATTATTGAAATCACTATGTTTACTAGAAGGAATTCAAGGATATAAAGTTGTTTGGCAGATTTTCCAAAATATTGGTCTTTGAGACTTTCAGGAAATTTAACAAAATTGGAATTGAATATTTTGGAAATCTAATCAATGAAATGTTTCTTGTATTTAAAACAAATTCTCAGTCTATGGTTGCTATGTAGAATTTTAAAAAAAAATTAAATTTACCAGCATTTGGATCATAAATTTTTGAAATCCAATTGATGAAAATTGATGACAATGTTTGTCCTAATCGAAACAAATTCTAAATGTACGTTGCTATGTTGAATTCCAAAAAATAAGTAGTTTTTGAGACTTTCAGAAAATTTACAAAAATCGGAATTAGATATTTTTGAAATCCATTTGGTGAAAATGTTTGCCCTAATCGAAACAAATTCCAAAAGTGTGGTTGCTACGTATAGAATTCAAAAATAAAATATGTGGTTTTTGATACTTGCAGGAAATTTACAAAAATGGAATCAAATATTTTGGAAATCCAATTGCTGAAAATGTTTCTCCAAATATTAAACAAATTCTAAAAGTATTGTTGCTAGATAGAATTCGAAAAAAAAATAAGTGGTCTCTGAGACATTCAGGAAATTTACAAAAATTGGAATTAGATATTTTTTTAAATTCAGTTGGTGAAAATGTTTGTCCTAAACTAAACAAACTATTTAAGTATGGTTGCTATGTAGAATTCCACTTGCTGGAAATTTATCAAAATTGGAATAGAATATTTTTGAAATTCAATCACTGAAAATGTTTGTCCTATTTGAAACAAATTCTAAAAGTCAGATTGCTAGGTAAAATTCCAAAAAAATAAGTGGTCTTTACAAACTTGGAATCACATTTTAAAATTCTAATTTTTCAAAATTTTGTTTTCTGCCAAATACTTGCTAAATATAGTCACTATCTGGTTGATTTGCTGATATATGGAAATGATGAATTTTCAACTGAAATAAATTTGAATATATTCAATTTGGTGTTTGAATTTCTAGTGTTAAAAGTGATAGGTTCTAACTATTTGTATTAATGATGTGTGTGTGTGTGTGTGTGTGTGTGTGTGTGTGTGTGTGTGTGAAAGTAGATAAATGTTTTCACATGTGTGTGTATATATTATTATATTGCTTAAATTCCTTGTTTTCTCTTTGTGTGTAAACATTCTATTTATTTGTCTTGTCTTGTATATATGTGCTGTTTGAGGAGAGCCACTAGTAGCCTCCGGGCTGTTGGCAATCCTCTATAAATAAATAAGCATTAAACTAAAATGTTAGACTATACATGTTATATGCTCAAATTAAAAAAAACATGAGAACTTGACATTTTCAGGAACTTAACAAAGTTGGAACCGAATCAAATTCAGAAAGTTTGATCTACAGAATATATGCAACAATTCTGCATAAAGATTTCTTGATCCTCTTGTTTGCACCAAGATACAGACAACAATTATACAACGAAAGTAAACCCCTTAATCTTAAAATGTAGGAGGAGTTTGTGTCACACGCCATGTGTGTAAAAATTCGACATCTTAGGGCCTCTTGTTTGCAACAAGGCCAATGTCAAAATCCGAAAGCTTATGGCGCGGCTACAGACTATATGCAACAATTCTACATAAAAATCAAATTCCTCAATACGAAAATGTAGGAGGAGTTTGTGTCACAAGAAAAGTGTGACGGACGGAGAGACAGACGGACGGAGGGTATAACAATATCACTGAACCTTCTTCTTTGAGAGGAGAGCCACCAGGCAAAGGGAATTTTATATTATTACATGTCTTTCTTACATTGACCTACATTGAATATATATTCTTGAGAAAAAAAAATCACAATAATCTAATAAATTTTGCATCATCATTTGTCATCAACGATCATCAACCAAATTGGTAAGATTTTTATGAATTGGGTATGCAGGGTCAAGCGCTTTACGATAGTCTATAAATGACTAAATACCGAAGTTATTGTGAATTTAAATTCTGCATATGTGCATTTCGACAATTTATGTCTCATCACTGCAGATAAAATTTAAACTTTTGGAAGACCATTAACTTTAAGATGTTTAAAAACTGATAGAGAACAAATAACCAATGTGATCTAAATGAGAGCCAAAATCAGCTAAGGACATCACAATATACTTGTTTTTCTTCTAGATATGTATAAATCAATCAGACATTTCTGATTAAAATGTGGTCAACAGTTCAGATCAAATTGAGTTATCGTTCTTTAAATTATAGGTTTTAAAAATTGACTAATGATTATTATATTATTTATGATAAAATCGTGCTAATTTTGGTACTGTATCAAGTTAAACTTCATGTTTGCGTTTCACAGAATGATTTACAGATATTATGTCATTAAATACATAATCTTGATATTCAAAATTTCAATTGAAACTATTTACATGGTATTTTTTTCTTTGTATATATGACTTCTGCTTTACACGTTAGTGAAACATTGTGGTTATTAAGTATAAATGTCTTCCTTGATGAGTATTCTGTCCTTAGCGACAGAATTTACCTAAACAAGTGTAACGGCAGTCGTTAACAGCAGTGATCCCGCACCCAGTTTACACAGAAAATTTGGTACAGAAAACAGATATACACCCTGGGAATTATTTTTCTTAACATTTTTAATTTTAATTTGACTATTGATAGTCATAATTATTATTTTTACTTAAAGGGATTCAAGAATATATGGTTGTTAGGCAATTCAAAAAAAAGTGGTCTAAGAGACATTTAGGAATTGTACCAAGCTTGGAATAAAACATTTTGGAAATCAAATTGGTGAAAATGTTTGTCCTTATTGTAACAAATTTTTAAAGTATGGTTTTAACACAGAACTAAAAAAAATAGTGATCTTTGCCCACAATTTTAGGAAATTTACCAGATTTATAATCAAATATTTTTTAATTCTAACTAGGAAAAATGTCTTTCCCAATCAAGCAAGTTGCTTCGTAGAATTTCAAAAAATAAGTGGTCTTTGACAGAAAATTTACCAAACTTGGAATCAACCATTTTGAAATTTCAATTGCTGAAAATAATTGCCCTAAGCCTGTGGCATAAATAATCCGGGAGATGAATGTCAAACTCTAATTTCTCTATCTATGTAATCATAGGGGTATACTACTTTCCTTTAAGGAAGGTATTACCAGTTCGTACCAATTGCTGAAACTCTATCTTCATTCTCCAGAAACACTGAATCCAGGAATCGATCCATTTTGTCACTGTTCATTTAAATCAATCTGTGACGCCATGTGACCTCTATCAACTTCTCCTTCTGAATGTCCATCTTACTGATACTTCTGTTTAAGAAAGCCATGTTTATTATGTACTTGGTACTCAAATGAAATATACCGGAATTATGAGTTTAGGTGCTATGCAGGATTTCTACTTAAGAGATGAATGGTGTGTAGAATCCCACTAACCCAACATCTTGGACTAGTCTAAAACACCTAGAACCAAATAATTTTATACCAAAGTCACAGTATAGGAACCTGTGCGCCTAAAAAATCTGTCTTACGGTTCTATCTGTAGGCTGTAGAACGTTTTTCGTGGAAAATCCACTTCAACAGAGTATGCCAGATAAGTTTTTCATGTTTTGTTACTGTAAATTTATTTTCTGCAGATAATCATCTCGACAACTATGCAGTGCAAAATCAAATCAAAAATATTTGGAAGAACACACTTCAGTGTTGTATACGAGAGAAACAAAACCTCAATCAGCTAAGAGTAGAGCTTTGCACAAAGGAGATACTCCTTAGTTTAAAACCAATCTCTTAAAAATTAAGATACTTCAAGTTTCCAAATAAAATCGAGTTTTGGATCAGCAGTTATAACGATATAGAAGATTACGAGCAGACCTAACACAAAGATAACATCGAGACTGTATTGATACATTTCCTGCCATACAAACAAACTTTTAGTACAAATACTAGGTAAATAACATTGAATAAAATCAAGTTCCTCACATACTGAACGAACCTCCAGCTTCATGTAGTACTGAGATTACTAGAATGAAAACAAGATAGCATCGTCGGTGCTAGAAGTGCAAATACTAAAAGTGAACCTAAAAGATATTGATAGGAACTTCTAACCAATCAAATTTGTGCAACACTGTTCTATATAGTGGAAGCGAACACTAGGGCTTGGTGATGGATCAGAATGACTACTGGATAATTGAATGAACTCGACATGGGTACAAGTTAATAATTCTAAGTATTCTTACCATTCAGTGAGCAATGAAAAATATCTTTGTCAACACATAATGCTTTTATGTCTCTGAAATAGCCAGGATCAATGATTGTTTGCTGCTAAACTGTTGGTCGTCTCATTTGTAATTTGTTGCAGTATTACGGAAACCAAAGTGAAAAATGCAAATTCAAAGAAGTGAAAAGCACGCCTACCTCAAGAAAGGGGAACTAAACCATGGGAATTGAAAAGTATAAATTGACATTAGGGTCATAATAAAGCGACAGCCTAGTCTGTTTCTAACAATAGGTTTATTTACTGATTTCTAGAATGTTATAGTTACACAAAGCATGTTAGAAGTATATTCTCGTTTGTTAAAAATCACTTTTGTTTCATGTTCATGGATTTAAAGCATATAAATACACTTTAAAAAATAAAAGACCTTAGTTTGTTATATTGTTATATGTTATTTATATTATGATCTTTTTCTAACAAAGTTCTCAGTTTCCGAAACAAAATATAGAATAAAAGGAAGAAAGAGAATATTATCTAAAAAGGAAGAGAAAATGTGGACTATAATTTGTATTTAATCTATAATCGCTTTTTATCAGAATTACATCCGTTGTGAGACCACAGACAATCGCGAAAATGATGATAAATAAAAATATTTGTAATTTTTATTTTGACAATGTGTAATTATTTGAACTTTGATATGATTACATTTGTTTACTTATTGATATCTGTATTTTTATATTCAGATCATCATACTGGCTTACACGTAAGTTCATTTACTCGTTCAACATAACAAATATAAGCATATGAAATACGAATAAAATTACCATTTTCATTAGGACTCATTAATATATCAGTATCTATAAAGAGCGATATTGAAAATATATACAGCAATTCGAGTGAAACGAGGAATTTTATACAATTCCTTGAGTGTAATATATTAATATCTTTGCCATTTTCAATTGATTGCACGATGCAGAAAAGTGTTCGTAAGCCTCTTCAGTGCCACAGCAATTACAAAGTTTATTTCAGATATTTTCCACTTGAAAAGTAATGACTTGTTTGGTAATATATAAACTGCAGTAGTTTCCATCTAAGTATTTTTAGTTTGACATTGAGTACATTTGAATAGCAACTTGTTATTCTACAGAACACTTTCTAAACCAATCTGGTGTTACAAAAAATTATCGCTAAAAATTGTAAAATTGTTTACCTATAATCTCTGTTGTCCTAAAGGTTCAGTATGACATGTTTTTGGCTCAAAGAATTAGGCAGTGTTCAAATATTGATACACATTTTCTAAACCACCATAAGAACATACTAGTATTTACACTTATTACTTTTTAATATTCTGTCCTTTTTACCCTTTCATTGTGGCGTACTTTACCATTTTGTCTTGTTTATTCACTTATTAGCTCACCCGACCTTAAGGGTGCCAAGTGATGGCAAAATGGCGTCCGAGGTCCGTCCTTCCGTCGTTCATTATCTTTTCACAATGTTACCTTCTCCTCTAAAACCACTGAAACAAATCAAACCAAGCTTGTATGGAAAGTCCTTTACAATATCCTACAGTACAATAATTGCTCATTTCGTTCTAATCCAATAGAAAACATTGCCACCAGCGCACAACTTCCTTTAACATTTTCCCCAATGCAGAAACATCTTTTCTTCATCTCCCCATGGAAGTACTTGAGCAAATCCAGTTAAACTATGCTGGAATGATATAAGTAAGGTCCTTTAAAAAACTGCTCATTTCGTTCCGACTCGACAAAAAATATGACCCAATGCCCATGGAATGGAAAAACCATACTTTGACCATATCCTCTTAATTCCAAACAAACTCTACAGGAATGTTGTATCGGGGGTCCTTTGAAGGGACAACAACCTAGTTTGCCAAGGCTGACCAAGGATTGAGCTATTGGAGTGACTTTTGTGGATTATCTTAATATATATAGGTAATAATGTACTAAATGCCCACTGTCCAGTTCTGACATTACAATAACTGCTCATTTTGTTTGGATCCGGAAAAAAACACGGCCGCTAAGGCGGAACATGTTCATTGGACCCTATGGGAAAACATCCTTTTGATCGCCAGATCTGAAACAATTGAAGAAAATTTAACTAAACTGTACCGGAGTGGTGTAAGAAAGCTCCTTTGCTGATTTCCCTCCGATTTGACAAAAAGCATGGCCTTATGGGAAAACATCCTTTTCATCATCTGCTTTCAAGCAATTTGGCAGGTTAACGACACAGGTTCAGTCTATGAGCATTTAGATACCCGGCATTGTTTTTTTTCTCCAAACCCCCGAACCCCATTGGATCCGCCAATGTGTAGTGAGATGGAGGTATACACAAAGCAATAAATAAGAACCTGGGTACTAGTATTTGGATGACAGACTTTTTCATTTATCATTGTCTTTTCAAACTTCAAACTTTATTTATCTAATATGACTAGATACAATAAGCCAAAACAAGGAGAAGACTGTTATGTACAGTATCACAGCCCAGGGTAAATAATGGAAACACTTTGTTTTGAATCCATGCATCCATGCTTGAAACAAATATATAGACAAAAATTACATGAAGTCAACCACGTTTCGGAACCCCTAAATTAAAAAAGGACATACAATTTTCATCACCAAAATTGCAAATTTGCACTTGTGAAAAAAAGTTTGTTATATCTTTTAGAAACCAAAAATGAAGAGAACACACACCATTGTGGTATTCCTAACATTTCTGGTAAGTTGAGCTTTAACATTAATTATATTTACCATACAAGATATGATAAAACCATGGAAAGTCATCTTAATCTTCTTGAAACAGCAGTGTGGCGTCAAGTTCTTTATGCACAAATTAAGAAATTAATGGAGATGTTCTTGGTTGTTATATACTTGCTCACCTCCATCAATAAAGTATGTTTTTTGTATGGAATTATCAAATAAAATAAAAACCTTTAACAAGTTACATATGATCTTTTTGGCTTTTTTTTTTGTACTTTTACTTCTTGAACCCCAAGCTTTTCGGTTTAAAGTAAATGATAACATATCACATTGACATGGTAGGGCGAGACCTACACTTAGCTGTATACCTTTAAACCTTAGCTCCACCAGACCACCTGACACCTGAATCGGTTTTCAGGGGCTCCGGCTACAGAGCTGCCGGGTGCATCCCCATTTGGTGGATAGGCGAATGCCTCGACTCTGCGGGGTAATTAGATCATAATACAGAAAGCATGACCGCGAACCATTGTAGCCAAACTGTGTGGAGAAACGCCACGCTAAATGCAGTATAATGACCCCTTCTATATTGTCTAAAGAGAGCAGAGTCACCGGGACTCGTATAGAAGGCTAAATTTCCTGCCCCTATCCATTTCTCCCCTTTTCCAGTTGCATTCGAAACTTGTTGTCCTGGTTGGCCCTTCTATCTTTGTTTCTTTCTTCTCTTACTTATATATTTTTTAATTGATTAACTTGTTATCGACCTGATATAGATGAAATATTGCTCACTGGACGTTAAACTTTAACTAACCAATCAATCAATCAATCAACCCGATCATGTTAATAAAAGACAGTATGTGACAGTAATAGATTTGTTATCCTTCAGTTTAAAAGGTTCTTTCCTGAAAAAAGGTCAAGCTTCTTTCCTAAAAAAATACAGTTGTGGTACATAGAGTCAAGTATGATTTATAAACCACAAAAGGGTGGAGTTTTTTCAAACATTTTTATTCATTATCATGGATGGGATAACAGTATCATCACAGTTTCAACAATCAGTAATTAGAAGAATACCCAAATTATGGAACTTGGTATTTCAACAGCAAACGTCCCTAAACATCTCAATATATCTAGTAGCAAATTAATTCTGCACAAACAATGGGTTCAGTAACTGAGAATACTTAAATCTGTCAAATCTGTTTAATTTCCATATAGTTTCACAAGAGGTTAGTGTATCTTAAGATTAAGCTCTTTCCTGATGTAGACAGTCTCAAACATTCACTTTCAAAACTATAAACAATGAACCGTCCATTGAATCTCCATTTACTGGATCGTGTGTCCCAGTCAACCAATTAGAGAACGGGATTTTCCACTGACCATAAACCAGAAAACCAATGTGTTAAACCAGGTGTCACAATATCAGGTGAACTCGTAATATAACTGTTAAACGTATGTTTTAAATATAAGACCAATAATAAATAGGGAATAATACATGGCAAAATCCGTATCACATGCGGTATCATCCCGAGTTACCAATATCAGCCCGAGGGCCTTTGGCCCGAGGGATGATATTGGTCGAGGGATGATACGGCATGTGATACGGACTTTGCCATGTATTATACAGTTTATCATATGTTAAAACAGAGGACTACTTAATCCCAAAAATACTGTCAAAAATTGGCAAGAGAAAATACATGAATGAAGAAAATTTCAAAATGGACGGAAAGGACTGGAGTTGGTTGGAATAAAATCTACCATGTAAAGGAAAAAGTTTTGCTTGATTTTTTAACTAATCCTCACAAAAAAAATCATCCACAAACAAATTTTTGTTACTCTCCGCAAAATTTTTTACCCCCTCAAAATTTTTTTACCCCCAAAAAATTTTTGCCCCCCCCCTCAAAATTTTTTTTACCCCCTCAATTTTTTTTTTAAAAGTCAAATTGAAAAAAGAATTTTTTTGAAAAAGGGTATGATACAGGGCTAGCCATGCGATAAAGGGTGTGTGATAAAGGGTAAGCCATGCGTTAAAGGGTATGCGATAAAGGGTATGACGTCATAGTGTGAATACGGAATGAACTTCATGCACTGTATCACATATTCAAAACGTCTGTATTTATTACTAAACATATGATAAATGAAATTTATCAATGAAATTTATCACAGTGATCGCCATTAATACACAAAAAGTACTAGATATAGTATAAGTAAATGTACTATGTTAAAATATGCATCAAATATTATCAAGAAAAGATATAACATAAAATAATTAAAAAAATACCCTATGCCGCTTTCTCCCCTTCTCGGAAAATGGCCTCCATGACATCACTAAATAAAATTCCCTCCTTGTCAAGTGAAAAGACGTCCTCGTCTACAAATAAAACTTGAACATGAGCTGGTTAACAGTCAGCAATGCATTAGAGACATTATCTCCAACACCCTGAAAGGCTCCAGATGATATAGCTGCACTCAGGTAATCTACTCTTATCATCCAATATGTTTGTTGAGCTCCTTTAGATGTAGTTGATACATGAAAATCTTTGTATTTTGTTGTCGCTGTTGATGTTCTCTGTCTCGTGGATCGTTTTATCTCTGGTTCTGGTTACTCCGTTTGTAACCCGCCTGCGTTTCCGACGGGTTCGTTTATGCTCTGATCATTCTGGTCATCATTACTATTGTCATCTTGTTTTTCATCAGGTTGTAGTTCATTTTCAAGTTCCTCTTGTTCAACCTGGTCATCTTGACGCCCCTGGAGTGAACTATAGTCGCCATCAGCCTCTTCAGGAACTTCTGCTTCGTTATGTACAGATACTTTCTAGTCATCATCTGGGATATTAGTATCTGTTTCGGTGTCATCATTTGCAGCCGGCTGTCTTACAACATACACAAAGGATTCCTCTCCACTCTATGTCTCTTCATCCGATGAGATGTTGACGTCAGTTTTATGCACGCGAGTTTTCAATTTTCTTCTTTGATCTTGTTCTTTTTTTGTTTTTTTGGAATCAGTTGGTTTCTATTTCTAGGAACAGGTGTTGGCCTTTCCTCAGATTCCTCATTAGTAACCATGCAAATTTTGAAGAGATGGTACCAATGCAGTTTTCTGACGTCCTTCACCATTCTCTTTCTTGACTGAATACACAGGAATGTCAACATTGGGCTAGTCTACTATGACATATATCTTCTTCACACTTATCAGACAATTTATGGATTTTTTCAAAGCTGAGTACTCTCCTTTTGCTTTGTTTTCATTGATGTTCTGTTGCCTCTGCTGGGACTTCTTTACAGTTTCTGCTGCAAGCTGGTATGCATTTCTCAACGACGTTTCAAATCCTCTACGTATTTGGTCATGCTTTTTGTTTCTTTTGGGGTTTCTTTTCCAAACGCCAGATCTTGTATTAGTCTCGGTTCCAAGGATAAGTGAGAATGGTGAATGTCCAGTAGTTTCTTGTTTGGTACAGTTATAAGCATTTACTATAGGTCATATTTGTTTTTCCCAGTCTCCTTTCTGATCTTTCTCTAATGTACCAAGTATTTTTATCAATGTTCTGTTAAACAGTTCGCATTGCCCATGATATGATTTAGGGTGGTGTTCTTGATTTCTATATTACAGTTACTTCGCATAATTCTTTTATTAAATTGCTCTCGAAATTTGCTCCTTTTTCACTATGAATTCGTTGTTGTAATCCAAAGTGTATAATAAAGTTCTGGAAAAATGTTTCTGCTGTTGTCTTTGCTGTCATGTTTTTTGTTGGTATCGCTTGTGCGTAACGTGTAAAGTGGTCCGTTATGACAAGTACGTATTGAAATCCACCCTTTGACATCTGTTATTTGAAGAAGTCAATGCAAACTATCTCTAATGGTTGTGATGACTTGATGTTGGTAAGTCATTTCCTGGTGTTTTTCCCCCAAACACATTCTTGACATCGCTGGATCCATTGCTCCTCATCTTTGTTCACCCCGTACCAAAAGAATCTGGCTAGTGACATGGTTCGATCTCATTCGGTTGTTGAGTAAGTTGAGGGTAGTTTCGATCCGTGATGCTGGTAAAATGAGTTGGTCTTGACTGACTGGGGAGTGTTTAACGTCCTTTACTACCTATGAAGGTCTTGCACGGACGAAAAGTTGGTCTTTGTTCTCGTTGTTTACTGTTGTCCTTCTGTATGAGATTCCATCCTTCAGTACAAGCCTTGAAAAGTTGCTATATATGATGTTGTTCATAGGTGATGGAATGAAATCTGGCTTTCTCGGTTTCTCTTTCCTTTTGACTGTTCCTATCAAGAGACGAATATTTGGATCTTTCCGTTGTTCTTCTCCCATATTAATAGTCGTTTTGGTGTCAATGCTTGGTATATCATCTATTACATCTGGTGACAATGCCATGGACTCTGAATATGGGTTAAGTTGAATCTTACTGCAGACAGCTTTAACTGGTGCATCTTTTATGTTGGTAATCTGTGGAAAACGTGACATTCCATCTGCATCTGCGTTACTTTTGCCGGGTCGAGAATTGTATGTCAAAATCATGTGAAGACAATGCAGCAATCCAATGGTTACCTGATGCATCTAACTTTGCCGTACTAAGAACATAGGTTAATGGATTGTTGTCTGTCATTGCTCGGAATTTATTGCCAAAAAGGGTAGTCGTTGATGTATTCTTTAATCGCCCATTTAAGTGCAGAAAATTCTTGTTTGTGTACAGGATAGTTTCTTTCTGCTTTCGATAATCCACGGCTTGCAAATGAAATGACTCGAATGTGTCCATTCTGTTCTTGATATATATCATCTGCATATGCATCAGTGTGGTTTTTCATATTCTGAAAATGGCTAGTATTGGTGGTGTGGATAAATGATGCTTGAGAATGTTGAATACCCGGTACATCCTCTTGTTCGTCGTTCCAGCGGCAGGGTTCTTGTTGTTTCAGTGATATATTTCTCTTTGACTTTGCATGCGTTGGTAAGAATTAAGTTGTCAATGGTCGAGATTTTTTGGCAAAGTCCTTCCATTATTTCCTATTAAAGCCAACAAACCCTAAAAACAAGCGCACTTCCTCTGGCGATGATGGTTTTGGCCAATTAACGACTCTGCTAATTTTGTCAGGGTCTACTTGTATTCCTTCTGATGAGATAATATGTCGAATATATTTTACTTTCTGTTGTGGTGGGGATAAATAACAAAATAACAAAGTTACTGTAAATTCACTTCCTGCATATGACCATTTCGACAACTTATGTCTCATCACTGCAGATAAAATAAAAACAGAACATTTCTTTGGTGCTAACTGGATACTAACTTCTCTTAATCTCTGAAATACATTTTCCAATCTGTTGTTCAGCAACTGTCTTGGAGAATAGTAATCGATCATCTAAGTGAATAAAATAAAATTTGGTATGTAGATCTCCTTGACATTCCCCATTAGCCGTTGTTACAAGGCTTGAGCGTTGGTAATGCCAAGAAGGCATCCTGTTTTACTCATATAACCCTAAGGGCTCGACAATGAAAGCTCTTCTGCATTTATGTTTTTCCCTTTATTTCAAGCTTATGATATCCGCTTTTCATATCCAGGACATTGAAGAACAAGTTTCCGCTTAAAGAGTCAAGAATTTCCTCTATAGGTGGACTTTTCCAGGTCCTTCAGTTTTAAAGCTTCTTTCCTAAAAAGGCTAAAGCTTCTTTCCTAAAAAAACAAGCATAACATAAAAATTGTATTTTTAACTGACAAATAAAAACCTCTAAATGTTTAATAGGAAACAAAAATGGAGTCAACTAAGTGTTCGTAGGCAAGCCCTTCAAATAAGTCGTATTGATAGATAACTGGCCCTAACCCAGACACGTATTTATAAATACTGTATTTATACATTCTAGAGCCTAATCTTTTCAACACAAACGCAAGGAACTTGGACGACATCGGTGTCAGTGTCATCAACTACAGACAAAAGACAATTCTTTATTTTTCTACAGAAAACGCTAACACCAGCATCAAAGACATCTTTGCTCCTAAAAGATACCCTAAAAACGATGGTATCGGAAACTAATAATCTTAAGGGGGAAAAATTGACACTTTCAACTATTATGACATCGAAGACGACAACACCTACAAGTATACTTACGACGAAAATGACACCACAAACGACAACGAACCTTACAACAAGTAAACTAACAACGAAAACCACACCAACAATTACAACAACTATATCTACAAGTAAACTTACAACGAAAACCACACCAAAAACTACAACCATATCTACAAGTAAACTTACAACGAAAACCACACCAAAAACTACAGTCATATCTACAAGTAAACTAACAACGAAAACCACACCGAAAACTACGACCATATCTACAAGTAAACTTTCAACGAAAACCACACCAAAAACGACACCCATATCTACAAGTGAACATACAACGAAAACCACACCAAAAACTACAACCATATCTACAAGTCAGCTTACGACGAAAACCACACCAAAAAGTACAGTCATATCTACAAGTAAACTTACAACGAAAACCACACCAAAAACGACAACCATATCTACAAGTGAACATACAACGAAAGCCACACCAAAAACTACAACCATATCTACAAGTCAGCTTACGACGAAAACCACACCAAAAACGACAAAAATACCTACATCTAAACTTACAACGAAAACCACGCCAAAAAGTACAGTCATATCTACAAGTAAACTTACAACGAAAACCACACCAAAAACTACAACCATATCTACAAGTAAACTAACAACGAAAACCACACCCAAAACGACAACCATATCTACAAGTAAACGTATAACGAAAACCACACCGAAAACTACAACCATATCTACAAGTAAACTTACAACGAAAACCACACCAAAAAGTACAGTCATATCTACAAGTAAACTTACAACGAAAACCAAACCAAAACCTACAAGCATATCTACAAGTAAACTTGCAACGAAAATCACACCAAAAACAACAACCATATCTACAAGTACACTAACAACGAAAACCACGCCAAAGACGACAACCATATCTACAAGTCAACTTACGACGAAAAAATCAACAAAAACGACAAAAAAACCTACACCTATACTAACAACGAAAACCACACCAAAAACTAAAACCCTATCTACAAGAAAACTAACAACGGATATAACGCCAAAACTAAAACATTCAAGGGCAACGACGACGGTGAAATCAACAACAGCGACACTGACTTCTACTTCCTCAATAAAAACAACGAATGAGACGATACCGGCAAGATCTTCAATAGCAAAGAAAAACACTGTATTAACAACAAAACATTCAACAAATGCTCTGATACCAAAGATTTCGAAGGTAGCATGGACAACCGACCGATCAACTGGAATCCATAAAACACATACTGCATCAGCCGCGGAACAGATCACAACGACACTGGCAGTTGGAGTTCACACGACAAAACCACCCCAACAAATCAACCAAAAGCATACTGGTATGTAATGTACATTTGTTATCTTATATGAGTGTTATAAAGTCATTGTAGATTCAATGACGTAACCCTCACTCCATGATACCTTTATCTTAAAGCAGTGATACTACATGAATTACCAAGTATCAACTCGTATCTGAGAAAAAACTGGTTAAAGGATAATGTGTAAATGCACATAAAATCAAGGACAATATATACAAGCGGGATACAAATACAAATACAACAAGAATATGTGTCTAACGGACACAATGCCCCGCCTCGCAACTGTTTTGAACAATGCTATATTTCGTCATCTGTAAAGCATGAATTGGTGCCATGATAAATTTTCTAATCTGACTTTTAAATATCCTACCCTTATGCCTATTTATAATTATTAATTATTTATAGTTTAATGATGATAATATATATATTTTAAAGAAAAGGGAACCAAATCCTATCGGATGGATGGACAAATCAGAAAAATATCCCCCCATCTTCGTAAGCAGAGCATAAAAATGTGCGAAAAGATTAACACATAAAATTTGCAAAATATATCAGTATATACATACTTGTGATTCTAATCTTCAATCGTATTGGATCAATGGTATAGTTTTAGTTATTTCTGGATTCACTTTTCAATGCAACATAAATGTTACTATGATATTTTACGAAAGGATATGGAGTAAATGAACAAGAGACCATAACACATATGTGAACTCCAACTGCAATAATTTTAATGAGCTGTATGGCCATTTCGGAAATTTATTCCTCATTAGCAGCACTAGAACCTAAACAAAGGAAATCCATAATTTCAAAAAAATGTTAAAATGCATAAAACCAAACGAAATCCGAATAATCAGTAATATCAAATATAGCTAAGGACAACACTACGATGG
>MJUU01033483.1:121145-140678 GCA_002080025.1 Modiolus philippinarum | reverse complement strand
GTACTTTTTTGGCATTACAATATAAAAAATAGTAAAATTATAACATTAGATTAAAAAAAACGACCAAAAAACAATAACAAAACAAAGAAAAAATCCAGAGAGACTTGAAGCCTTCGTGAAACGGGGTGAATTAAAACAAACCTTTAGACTTATATCACTTGTACAAAAAAATGTTGAATATTTATCTGTTAGGTAAACTAATTTTTTTNAAATATTTCAATATATTTACAGTTTGTTTTATTTCTTTGTTTTGCAATTGCAAAGAAAAGAAGTCGTATCAATGGTATAAACATGTACCATGCTCAAAAGTACATATACAGACAGTATGGTACAATCTATGTTCAACCATTGTTATTCAAATTTATGTCCAGTGTCTACCTTGTCTGACTAGATTTCACCTATCTAACATGTAAATTATTTGGTCACATGGTTAAGTGGTATTTGCATGAAAGCACATGTTTGTCTGTTTTTGTTTACAGAGGAAGTAAGTTACATCAATCGAACCCACCCCTCCAATATTTTAGCTTAAAAAAATAAAATTAACATAGACACCCAATGGATAACTTTTTTAATTACGGATAAAAAATTATAGAATTTGCTGTCAGAGTTCGTATATATAATATAAACATATTTTGTGAGAAAAATTTGAAAAATTTTATGAAATAAAATTTTAAGAATTTTTTTCTGGAGATTTATAGAAATCAAATGGACAATACCTCGTAAGCGCAACCCCTCATAAACCACTTGAAGGATTTTGATGAAACTTTACACAAAGGAAGGACACTATATAGAGATGTGCATGAAGGAATATAATTATTGTCCAAAACCAGGAAGGGGAGATAATTGGACTTTGAGTTTTCGTTGATTCCCCATGTATGGGTTACCTCGTATGCACAACTCCTCTTAATCCACTTGAAGGATTTTGATGAAACTTTAGACAAAGGAAGAACACTATATGTAGATGTATGAAAATATCAAATAGGCTAAAAAAGGTGAATTTTATATTTGTCTGATTTAGACACTTGTATTGTGTCCACACTTGTACTGTGTCCACACCTGTATTGTGTCCACACCAACTTAATTTTGCACTTACCATATCGATTCAGGGTTCAATGAGCGGGGGTATATTTGGCTGCCATTCAGCGACAGCTCTTGTTATTGTTTGAAACCAGGAAGGGGAAATAATTTGACTTTGACTTTTCGTTGATTCCCTATGTATGGGTTACCTTGTAAGCGAAACACCTCTTAAACCTCTTGAAGGATTTTGATGAACATTTAAACAAAGGAAGAACACTATATGTAGATGTGCATGAAGGAATATGATTATTGTTTGAAATCAGGAAGGGGAGATAAGCTAACTTTGAATTTTCATTGATTCCATATATATGGGTTACCTTGTAAGCGCAACTCTTAAAACCACTATGAAACTTTAGACAAAGAAAGGACACTATATGGGGATGTGCATGAAGGAATATAATTATTGTCCGAAACCCGGAAGGGGAGATAATTTGACTCTGACTTTCGTTGATTGCTTCTGCAATGATCCTTTTTTTCAAAGAAATAATTTTAACCGTAGATATTTTGAAATCAAACTGTTTGAGAGACACACTTTTTCATTGTAATTCTCTAGAAAAATTGTTTTCAAAGTGCTGTAATGAAATTTCTCTAATGCTTATGATTTTTTGTAAAATGTCAAATAGGCTAACTGCCGTGCGCGGTCCCGGCTAATGAATAGGCCCGCAGCATCCTCTGAGCTTGGAGTATGAGTCTTCCTAACAGAGGACCCGAGGGAACCCCGGGATATAGAAATGGGACCTAGTATCTCTAGCTTGCAGGGTGTGACCCCTCCTAAACGGGGGCTGACCCCGAGGGTCCCGGGATATAGAAATAGGACCCATTCCGTGGTTGTGCGGGATTAATAAATACACAACCCATCTTTCGGATGGGATGTAAACTCAGGTCCACGTGTTGGAAGAAATGCCACGCTTCCTGCACGTTAAAGAACACTTGTAGCAAGCTTTTTTTGAGTGGTCCGTAGGTGATCGGCTACAAGGCTAAATTCTCCACCCTTTTCGATTACACCCTACTTTTCCAGTGGCAGTTAGAGTTTCCCGTCCCATGGCCCTTTCCATACCCCAAAGTGATTATTTATTAACAAACTTGTTCTCGTCTTGATATTGCTGAGTAGACATTAAACAATATTCAATCAATCAATCAATCAATCAAATAGGCTAAAAAAGGGTGACTTTTATATTTGTCTGATTTTGACAGAGTATTTTCATTGGAATCCTTGTGAAAAGTTCTTTCTTGAAGATTATATCATTGTGTCCATACTTGTATTGTGTACTGTGTCCACACCTGTATTGTGTCCACACCAGTGAACTTTAAATTTGCACTTACCATATCGATTCAGGGTTCGATAAGCGGGGGTATATTTGGCTGCCATTCGGCGACAGCTCTTGTTTTCCCTAATTTCACAATAGCGACATATTTGGGAAAATTTTTTCTTGTATAATTTGTTTTTTTTTTTACAAACATAACAAAACTTAATTTAGAATCATGAAATTACTCCTCACAAATAGGTCCACCAAAATAACCTTTTTTACAGTAATAATTGTAAAATGTAGGCTTGATGTTGTGTCATATTATTATTAAACCTTAAATTCCAAATGCATTTCATTTGCTTTCTTTACACTGAAAATGTGGATGATTAAATGATTTTTGCCTGTGGGTCAGTAATCACAATAATTCCCAAATTTACAGTATTATGGTGCAAGTCTTTTAATGGTTAAAACTTTGCTGAAGCGCTTAGTGAGTGTAGTTGTTGTCCCTTTTCAGTCTACTCCTCACATTACTTTCCGTCTCTACGTCTTTACTTTTTCAGACACTAAGTACAGGCTCCAATGAACTTATTGATTTACATAAATATGTATGATAG
Source organism: Modiolus philippinarum (assembly GCA_002080025.1). Classification (NCBI taxonomy): domain Eukaryota; kingdom Metazoa; phylum Mollusca; class Bivalvia; order Mytilida; family Modiolidae; genus Modiolus; species Modiolus philippinarum. Next base: position 137,740 of record MJUU01033483.1, on the reverse strand, counting down.
TATCGTATCAGACATAGTATCATGTCACCTTATATATGCTGCTGACCAATTGCATATGACTTATGTTCAGATTTAATGACATCTTTATTGGGTCAATGCACCAGTAAAGAAGACCCAAGTTCTATCAAATTTTTGGTTCCTCACATGGTAAAAAACATTCTGTAAAGTGAACCCAGTTGTCTGTCCACCTGTCTGTTTACATACATTTTGTAAGATGTATCTCATGAAAATGCAACTGTATGTAGTTTGACACACTTTCAATGGTACTGTCACTTAAAAAAATCCCTGTTTTGTCAGTTTTGTATATCTTTATTACGTCAATGCACCAGTTAAAATGATCCATGTTTTTTTTATGTTTCTTATAATTTTCTACTGTAAATGGCAGTTTTTGTAATCTTAATGAAGATTGATAGATCTGATGCAATAGTGGTAAACAACCAACCAAAAAGTGTTGATCATTTTGTCTTTGTATAATGAATAATGTTAGAAATCTGTAATGAAGGTCAGTGTAACTACTGTATTCGACCCAATAAGCGCCCAGGGCGCTTAGAAAATTCAAAAACGGGAGCTTAATTGAATCGGCAAAACTGGAATTTATGCATGTTCGCTACCGTCATTGTTATTAAGTTCTATAATGCGTCTTCAACTTCCAGCAATTAAAATTGTGGAGAAACAAGAAAGTAACAGTAATCAATCACGCGAATTTGGCATAAATAAATAGATATCATTACTCAGGAGTTGTAAGAGGTATGTAAACATTCTGTTTCTTAAAATTTTGGCGATAATATACCCAGCTCTTAACTTGTACATCGGCAAATAAACGTAAGTAAATTTTGGCAGTTAAGGAGTTTTAAAGGGGGGAAAGGCTTGTACATTTTGACTTTGAAATACGATGAGGGGGGTGCTTATTGGAGCAGGGACCCTTTAAAGGTTGAATACAGTAATTCTTGTCATATGTTTGATACATATGCTTTACGACCACACAGTCAGCAGCATAACATGACAGCTATTTGTTGAGTTAGTTTCTTTTGAGCTTTTTGTAGACCTGTCAAGTCTAATGTGATTGTCCCGAGACTTACACAAAGCTCAGCCAAATTTGTAGCTAATTCCTTTGATCTTTTAATTTTTATTTCCCGCCACACGAAGTGGCGAGGTATTATGTGATACCCTCAGTTGTGTGTCCGTCCGTCCGTCCGTCCATCCGTCCGTCTGTCCGTCCGTCCCCCGAAGGTTTCCAACTGATAACTTGTGAACGAAATGACATAAGATCTTCAAACTAGGTATGTGACTTGTTTACCACAAAACTCAGGCCAAGTTCGATTTGGGGTTCAGAGGTCTAAGGGGTTCTGGAGTTATACCCCTTTTAACTTTGAAATTTTTCGAATTTTAGGGTTTCCGACTGATAACTTGTGAATGAAATACTATTTTGTCTTCAAACTTGGTATGTAACTTGTTAGTAACAAAACACAGGCCAAGTTCAAATTTGGTTTCAGAAGTCCAAGGGGTTCTGGAGTTATGCCCCTTGAAACTTTGAAATTTTGTGAATATTTGGGTTTCTGACTCATAACTTGTGAGTGAAATAATATATTGCCTTCAAACTTGGTATGTAACTTGTGTACCACAAAACTCAGACCAAATTCGATTTTTTGGTTCAGAGGTCCAAGGGGTTCTGGAGTAATACCCCTTGAAACTTTGAAATATTGCAAATTATAGAGTTTCCGACTGATAACTTGTGAATGAAATAACATACTGTCCTCTAATTTGGTATATAAGTTGTTTGCTATAAAACACAGGCCAAGTATAATTTTGGGTTCAGAAGTACACAGGGATCTAGAGTTATGCCTCTTTAAACTGAAATTTTGTGAAACGTGGCGGGGTATCATGTAATGCACCATTACTATTTTTATGCCCCCGCGACAAAAAGTCGGGGGGCATATTGTTTTACCCTTGTCCGTCCGTCCGTCCGTCAGTCCGTCCGTCCATTCGTTCATCCGTTCGTACGAATGAAAAACACAACTATTCATGTTTTTTAGAAAGTTTGCAAACAAATTCCAACTTCTTCAAAGTAATCTAACTTACAATAAGTAGATGTGCACACACATATCTTTTGGAATATCCAAAATGGCCGTGGTTGCCATGGAAACTGAAAAAAGGCGGGAAATATCAAAGTGCCTCAAATTTGATGAAACTTTACAAGAAGGATGTCTAGCACCCATAGAAATGATTTTGGGTCTCAGAATTTTCAAAATGGCTGCTGTTGCTATGGAAACTGGAAAAAGGTGGGAAAATTTAAACTGCCTCAAAATGGATAAAACTTTACAGGAAGATTGCCTAGCACCCATAGAATTGATTTTCGGGCTCAGAACTTCCCTTTTATATATTTTGGAAAAAGGGTAGGCATATTATTGTGTCCATACTTGTACTGTGTCAACACCTGTATTGTGTCAACACATGCTTAAATTTGCACTTGCCACATTGATTCAGGGGTCAATGAGCAGGGGCATTATTGGTTGCCATTCGGTGACAGCTCTAGTTTCCTTTGATTTTGACAATGTTGGCAAATCTCAAAGGTGAGGAAATTTACAAAACTTGACAATTCTGTACATGATCCAAAGGATCAGTGTGAACCTCTAGTTATTTGGAATTAACAGGTTTATTTTCGCTATTTCAATGACCAGGAAAAATTTCAGTCACTTTTACAATGTTAAGGGTCATGACTGTATAGTTAAAACATGTATAACTTGACACATGCTTGGAGGGAAAAACAAATATATGACTTTTACTGGTGCAGGTATTGAATATTTAGGTTAGAAAATAAAACTATTTTGACCAAAACAAAATCAAATCACAGAAACTTTTAGATTCATTTCTCTTCCAATTTTGTTCAATACTTATAGAGCTATTTTTACATAGAAAAAAATTGATATGCACCAACACTGGCAGATTTTGAAAAAGAATGTAGATTACCAATCGTGTAATTAAGGGTAGCTGACCTATAGGTCTGTAGTGGTGTAAAATGTTTCTATATCTGAAAAAAATCTGTCATTCAAAAATTTACATCAATTTATACTGATGTTTGGCATGTACCTGAAGCATTTTGTTTGACCGGTAGTTTATGTATAATTTCAACCTCTTCATATGGCCCACTCATGAATGCAGAAAGGGTATACAATATTTACTTATTTACAAACACATACTGGCCATGTATGACCTTATGATAAACATTAGATATTGCCATTGCTTTTGGACTTGGTATATATGATGTCCCACCCAGAGGAGTAATCGATTGGTCATAGTACTAGCGTCTACTTTCAAAGGGTTTTCAATGCATTTTTAGGTCCTGACAGGTCATTTACATTGATTATCAAGCAATCTGTTTGTTTCTCACAGGTCAGAAGTCAGAAAATGATTAGGAAGACATGCTTCTATCTTTACGTCAATTTTTACATCTATTATGGGACTAAAAATTCCTCTTTATGTATGATACATCCTATTTAAGGGGGGTCATTTTAAATGTGTTGATATGTTTATTTTGGTAAGAGCCAAGATTTGTTTGTAAATGATCATGGTTTTCGTCATTGGAAATTTGAAGCCCCCTTCAAAAAAGGGGGGATTTTTTTTTTTACAATACCGAATTTCATTGTGGCAAGAATATGAGCCAGAAATTGAAATTTTGTCAAATTGATTAGATATTATTGATTGATTATGTTTTAAGGACACTGTCAAAGTACCTATTTTATGTTAGATAAACAAGAATGTATGAAAAAATAGACCAGACATGTAAGAATTTTGCTCATTCATGAAAATAACAGTTATTTTTATATCAGAATACAACAGATGCTACTAATATTTGTGGTTAAATCCAAGAATCTACACAATGTTGTGTAACAATTACCCAACCAATTGTAATATTTGTCGACCTGCCAAAGTACATCAAATACATGTGGCCTGGTATTAAATATCTTTTTTCTGGGTAATTCATATGGACTTTAATTACCATATTATCTCCTTTGATCTTCTTATTAGGTCATTTCATTAATTACAGGATGGTTATGAAAGATGATTTTCTCATTCATAAGTCTCATGACGTAAGAATTTTACACATTTCTCTGGTCGTGCATCTAATGACGTCAGGGAATGCACTGTTGTTGCAGATTTTGTGAATGTTTTGTTAATTCTCAATTTGATGAGCAATAAGAATTTTGTAGGTGTTAAAATAATAAGTTGTTTTGTTCCTCTCAATGTATGTAGCTAATTGTATATGATAATGGAAGTTTAATCCCTGCAGTCATACCATTTGTATTAACGATAAAATTTTGAGTGTAATCTGAAAAGGATCTCTACATACTTAAAAGGGAAGCAGTCGCCTCTAGGCCTGAAATTTTACTTTTTGTGACATGATGTAATTTTACCACCTACAACTGTGTTTTACATGTTCCTTTGATCAATAAGTGGAAATCATGACAAAAAAATCACTATTTTACATACATGTTCCTTTGAAGGGTAGTCTTATAATTAAATGGCACTATTTTAAAATTTCATGTCTGTAAGATATTAAAAAGATAATGTCGAACATTGCAGGTCAATTTTACATTGACATTTATTAATAAATACAAATGTTTTCAAATTAAAATTGAATTATCTCCCCTTGACCAAAATTTGTCACAGTATTTTAAAGAATTTGTGAAAAAAAAATCATAGTTGAAGTTATTTCTTGCTAAAAGACAATGATTTCAAATAAAGTAACATTTAATGGTCTCCAATTGTTTGTATCATTGCCGATACGGCACATGTATACTTTCTTCAAACATGTTTTAATTCATTTTGATTGAAATAAATCAAATAAACAAGTAGAGTGTGATCAATATAGTTGTACCAAGGTAAAGTTAAATTGTACTAGATATAATTGAAAATTAATTGTCATGTTTTTGTATAGAAAAAAGTACACATCCTATTTACTGTTTCATACGTTTGACGTAATGATAGTGCATAACTGCACTTGATGCGCATAAAAATTAATGAATAAACATTTATTGGTTTATTTTGCATCTTAAATTGTACATATTATTTACCGTTAAAATAAAAGATTTAATGTACATTGTACTTGTGGCTCTGCATTATGAATTATTATTAAAGGCATCGTCATAAAAAAGTTGACCTGTCATTTCTTAGCAAGCTAAATACAGGTGAAAAATCGCTTTTGTCCAAAACATACTATATTGTTTATAGCGGTGATAAAGTTACACATTGTACACGTGGAAAAACAAAGTGAAAAATGATGCAATGGCCATTAATAGGGAACATTTTAATTGTCATGTTGTTGTGGAGGGGGATGCAAAACTTCTACAATCTTCAAATGATAATTGAAAGGATTAATTTATAATTGAATAAATTTATTACTTCAACTAAATCTGTTGAGCTTAAGCAAACATGTTGTGAGATCCCTATATATACTGAACCAGTGTAGACACAGGCCTTCCTTAACCTTCATACCATCAAGGGTTAGATTTAGACAAGTTGTTTGCTGAGAGGTTAAGGGTTTATAAACTTATTCGGAAGGAAAGCCATTTGAAAGCTTATCTTCTCTACATGTGATACTTAAATAAGTCAGAGATAGTTTGAGCAATTAATTTCTAATAAAAGACAATAATAATCCCTGCTTATCATTCCACAGTCACAGATCATGTCAACAGCCAGAATTTGAGTCAATTAATAGCAGATTTTTTTTATTTTCTTTTCTTTGGTGGGGGAGGGGGGACAATTTATGAAAATTTCTTTGGATACATCAGAAATTTTGTCTGATTTACAAAATAATTAAAGTGAGATATAGATTGTAGATGATGATTGATACAAATTTAAGATTTATTTTGCCCCACAAAGACATAACATAAAAATTTAATCGCAATTTATCAAAGAGAAATTTGATTTATTTTCCTCACAAAAATGATAAAGGAGGGACCATTCTGTGCACCTTACTTGTAGTTACATTTTGACTTGGCCTTAATAAAATAGATATGATTGGTGTTATGGTATCTGCAATATTAGAATATTTCTGTGTATTTCTGATAAAAAAATACTTATTGGAAGTCTGTTCAGTAATGTGTCGAAGATTACATAATAAATTTTGATTTAAAGAAAATAATCTGGTTATAGACTTTTTCCAACCTGATTACTTTCTAATCCAAGATATGTTAGATAATGTATTGATTTGAATTTGATAATGATCTATATCAACTCCTGATAAGATAATTAACCTTGGTCTTTGCCCTTCCTATGAGATCTCTAGGAGTAGCTGTTACAAATGCTGTCTTTCATAGCTGTTCAATACTCTTTGGAGTCATGTGACTAAGATTTGCCTTATTAACATTGATGATGTCAAGAAGTTCAGGTGGTTTCCCTATGACGGCATCCATTATGGGAGTCCAATTCCATCATACAAAAACATGAGAGGACGGTGAGACGTGTATGTGCATTCAGTTTTTCCTCAGGGTGAGAAATACATATTGATCCTTATACTCAGGTAAACTACATATCACAATACTTAATGAGTAATGTATCTATACAAACATAAATAAGTCGGTGGAATGTCATCACTTGTTTATTTTTATCAGCATCAGTTGGAGGAAAAAAATATGTAAATATTTCGTTAATTTTGATATTAATTCTTCTGAGAAGAGGGAAATACACATTTTTATGTCAGAAGGACAAGAGGTCATAAACTGTCGTTTGCTGTCAAGGAAATTGTCACTAATTATAAGGACATGCTTCATGGCTGTGTAATTGTTTACTGATGAGCCTTTTATTGTTTAACGAGGAACACACATCAGAGGACAAACTTTAGTTATTATCACATTTTTAGGATATTTTATTTATGGATTGTGTATTCCATGTGCTAATTCGACAGTGATTGGAGGAGGTGTTAAATGTTTAGCATATTTCGTAATAGGAAAACATAGGTTAGTTTATTTGCTTAGTAAACATTGACTAAAGATCAGCTCTCAAAGTTCATTCACAAAATCCGTCAGTACTATTTTGACCTATTGAGATAAGATAAGGTTTTACTATGACTTTCTACAACCGGTAAATCTCTCAGACAGCGTGGATTTTTTTTACCGTATTAAGAAGCAAAGATTTAATCACAGGTCTGTTCTTGCGACTGTGAAATACACACCAAACTTTGTATTTTATCCTTCAGTTGTTTTGAATAGACTTGTATGTATGTTCCACATAATACAATTCTTTGTCATCTGTTTAAATAGTTTAAATACTGGATCATTTAACTACCAAATACAGTATACCATGAGACTACACATGCTTGACTTGTATTTTAGCCTGAAGGGATTGGAGTGAAAACAAACTTAAAAATTGTCAACTAGTATTGAACAGTTTTACCTATAGGTCGTCACACTTTTAGATAATTAGACCTTATAAAAGTTAGGTCATTTAACTTTATAGAGACCTAATCAAATAGTGAGAAAGATCATCCTCCAGGATTTGTCATTTTCTTTGTTTGGACAAAGGACAGGAAGTTGGAAGTGAAAACAGATCAACTGCATAAAGACACGTGCTCAGAAGACCAGGTGAACAGATCAAACTGTTTATAAATTGGTATTTAAACTGATTTGAGACAAAGGAAAATACATATCCAAGCCATGTTTCATCAGGACAAGATCATTCTATCTTAGGTGTGGACATTTTAATATATTCGTGTGTTGTTTACTGAAGTGACACAGTTTACAAGATTGTTTTCGTAATGAAGAAGTATTTATGTCAGAAAGGAAACGTTACATAGTTTTGTGGTTTTTTTTAATCCCACATTCATTGTTTTAGGTGTGCATGTGACATATTTTTTATTTATTTGATAAAAGGATATTTTTTTTGAGATATATAATTTGTGAACAATGGAAAAGGAAGTAGTTGTGCAGACAGTGCCTGCTAAGCGTGAAGTTGTAAGTATAATGGACGCAGTAAGTTTTGACTTTAAACAAATTTATTCGTCATATAACACTAGTATATCGTCTTGTAAGAGATGTTTAAAAGAACGTTCCAAGGGAAACAATAGATGGCGACAAAAGCCAAAGAAAAAGGAGAAATTAAACAAAGCAAACACACCAATAGTGATTCCCTTAAAAGACACTCTGAAAGCCGCTTTGAATCGAAAACAAAGATCTCTTGCTGAAACTTTGCTCAAAGCAAAGAAAGACTCGACAGATACAGATAGTAAAAGTTCAGAAAGTGATGTTCAAGATGAAGTTGTTAGTCCCAAAGAAATAAAAACCAAGAAAGACGTTAAAAATCTTAGTGCCTTGATCTCTGTATTAGAAAAATCTCACCAAAAAGATACATATAGTGCTACTACAAACTTTGTTAAAAACTCGAAGAAATCTTATTCAAAGTTTGTAGCGAATTATGTGTTGAATAATTCATACTTATTATCAGACAGTAGTGATAAGCCACGTAGTATTGTTGAATGTGATAATGTAGACTTGATATGCAATGATCTGAACTCCAGTGAGAAAAGTTCAGTGACAGAAGAATCTGAAAGTGACAATGGCTCAATCATATCTAGTTCCGAAATCCAGTCCGATTCCGATTTGTCCAGTACTCACCCTGAGACTCCCGAATCTGAATTTACAAAAGAAGAACTTGAGCAATTAGCAAGGTATACAACAGGTTGTCCTCTAATTCGATACGATTGTTCGCCTGCCGACTGCCCACAATGTCAGTCTGATATGTATCAGTTAGAATACTATTGTAGTACATTAGGGGCTGATGATAAATCATCAGAAAGCAGTGACACAAAAACCACAGAGCCTGAGCAGGATCAAGAAAATATTAGTTCCGAAATTGCCACTTTGAATACTCAAGAATTCCAAGGCAACTCCACCGAAAGTGCCATCATATCTCGTAAACGAAATCCACCAACTGAAAGTTCTTCAAAAGAAACAAATGCACAAACAAAAAAGCAGCTTCTTGACATTGACATTGCCAAGAAAGAGAGCAAATCTGGAAATAATTTGTACCCTGATAGTGTATATATCGATCTCACTGACACTGATGTCACTTTCACCGTCTACTATAATCACAACTATCCCTTCGGTGATCAAACCAACGATTACTCCTATGCAACGTCTCAGTCTACATATCCATTAATGTCTTTTTCAAGTACAACGATGTCATATATGGCCATGTCTCCTTACTGGTATTGGCCATATCTCTATCCACCCATGTACAATCTATCATCACCGCTCTACATGCCTACAGATACCAGTTCCATTCCAAAGACTTTGATGATTCCACCAGAAGAACTTCGTTCTTGTAAGTAATCAGTAATTATATTTAAATCGGAGGAAAGTGAATGGATCTTAGTGTTTCTGTGTCTTTTGTCCTTATGAAAGTTTCATGTTGTTTCTGCATTAGTGTTCCTCTTTTTTGCTCTTTACTGTTGCATTTACATTTTACTTGAAATTTTGATGTTTAATACCAAGTACAGCCTGCAAATTCTCTTTTAGGCTTTCAGGGTAATGGAGTTTTTAAAATGGCTCAAAACCGCCACTTTAGTTGAAAAGCTTTAAAATGAATGCTATGATGAAGTTAATTGTGCTAGTAAAAATGAAAATGGTTTGCTATCAAAATAATTACTGAAAAGATTAATATACAAATGTATTTGCTTAATAAATTCAGTGGGATATGTTCAAAAATATTTGAACAAACATTCTTGGTCAATATTTTTATATTAATACATTTATCTTTTAAGGCAATATTCTACAGTAATTTCAAGGGTGTAAAGGAAGGATCAATAATATTTCTCATACACTTAATTTTATATTCATCCAAATTCGGTAATTTCCCACAGTTTTGCCTTAAAATCAATGACCAGTACCTTGAATCTTACTACAAACTGACTGGTATTGACATCCAATACACAAACTATATTTACCAAACAAATGTCATAAATTACAGTTTTTGTAACATTACAAACATGTGTATTGTAAATAATTATATTGTAGATGAAAAGCAAATATTGTCTTTTGCTTTTAACTGTAATTTAGCTTCGATCTATGGTTTGTTTTTCATGTTGATTGAAATATAGGCAATATAACTTGCTTGTTAAAAACGAGATGATTTTCAAGGATGCTATTGATTCCGATTTTAACCTGACAGAATCGAAATGAAAACTCGGTAGTTTAATCCATCTTTATGTAAACTTTGTAATTAATCACCAATTTACAAATTAATAAATTCTAAACCCATTTGTAGCGTAAATTATCCTTTGTCTAGGGAAACAAAGGCCCATAATTACTTGATAGCTTGTTATGGATCCCTTGCGATATAAACATCAAAACCAGGCTTTTTGCATAACCAGTATAAACCATTTATATTTCATATTGGCATAGAAAGCATGAACAATGATGCTTAAATATAACTTTCCAATGTCAATAGTTTTAATATGTAATCAATGACTTTAAGGGTGGTAATGAAGTAAAGTTTGAACATTAAAATGTTAGATCCTGAGATTTATGTATTTATAGGACACAAGACCTTTAAGAAGTAAGACCATATAAAGTAATTTGTAGATTACAATCCCCACCCGACCATGTTTTCAGGGCAAAGTTTGGTATTTTGGAAAAATGACTAAAATTACTGAAATCCCCCCTTTCCCATTTCCAACTCCACCATCCAATAACAATTTGTGTTTGGTTTTGTTTTTTTTTAATGCAAATCCTGTTGGTGTTTGTTTTTGCACTGACTAGGTGTATGTTACTCATGAAGATTTTTATCATTTATCATCTACTAAGAAGGCAAAGTCTACTTGAATTAAAAACAAAATCACCAAATATTTGACAATTATTGTAAATATTTTGTATATGTAGTAATTTTGCATCATTGTCAAATAATTCAGAAAATGGGGGTAAAATAAGGTCACAAACTACAACATTCTACTATGGAAAATGATTTGTAGTTTGACCTGGGGGTTGTCCTTAATTACATCATCACATGGACTCTGGCTTAGGGTCAAGTATGATACCTTAATCAGAAATGACACATGGACAAATTTTTCTACTAACATTGCATAATTAGATATACCGAAAATTAAGATAATATCACAGATATTATGTATGTTTTGATAGATATTCTGTAGGTCGACATTTAATGTATTTTAATTAGTTGCCTATTTGTCTGTAGATAAAATTACTACAACGAATTGTAAGAAATAATATAATTTGACTGTATGATTCTAGATGACATATTAGGTAATGCTTTTTTATGCCCCATGACCAAAAGTCAGGGTATTATGGTATTATGCTTTACGATTGTCTGTCAGTTTCCTTGACATCCGTTTATCCATCAGTAGGAATAATAAAAATGCTTAGCAGGGGAATCATGTGTCTTTAAGACCCTTATATCACTGTATATCTTGCATGGGTGCATATATGTCATCCTCTAGTTTGGGGTCTGTCACAATATTCATACTCAACTGCATCTTTTGATCTGAAATCCATGAACTAATGACATTTCCAAAAGTTTTGAAGGTTGGTGTCCACAATTCACGGCAAGATAGGTGTCAGGTTTATAGGAAAAAATATCAAAATGTCTGTGAAAAAGAGGTGAAAGCAGGCATTTAATCGTAATGGCATAAATGAAACTCATGAGAACTGTGCATCTGCTGTTATACTGGTGCCTATCACTGCGAAGGTTAGCCATAGAAAGTCACCAAAAGGTGGGTTCAGATACTCAGATTAGCCATTTATAGCTATGAAAAAATGTGTTGATGCTTTCTTGACTGTCTTGGGCATTTTTTCCTTGAGTTGATTGGTTATGATATCATTATCTTGTTTGGATTGCATCAACCATGTCTGCATACCGGAGACTTAGCCGGAAACTTAGCCGATTGGCTGTACTATTATGTAATGGCTAAAATTGTAAAAAAAACAATCAGCTTTCTTTTACCCCTTCAGTTGTCTCTAATTCTGACTTCTATTTTCCTGAATATTGACAGATATCCTATTTACATGAGTATTAGATCACCACAAATATTTTTCTTTATCAAGTGAATACTGTAGAATAATTAGTGCAATATTTGTCAAAATTGCCAGTATTAACTGCATGTGTAAAATGAAACTTATTGGTATCCAATGATATACTGAGGGACCATAGTACATGTATTGAGGTACTTAATTTTGTACATGGAATTGGAATTACATTGGTACCACGATACTACAGGGAGAACACACAATAACTTCTTGTCATTATTTGTTGAACTTCAGTTAAAAGTTTGATGTAATTGGATTTCAAAATGAGGATGAGTTAGGAGGGGGACATGGAAATTTGATACTGTAAAACAGCTCAAATTCATCGGTTTGTAGTTACTTGGATTCACTCTCGGTGGAGCCGTAACTCATAAATTTAATGACATAAATTTTAATGTACATCAATAAATTTGCACCAAGTTAAATAATGCTATGGTAGGATAGGTGTTTTCAGTTCATTATGAAAAATATGCACTTAATATGATGATTATTGTGGTTTTCAAACCACTTCCATTCAATAAATTATATTTCAGGTTCACTTTTTAATCAGTAATTTACTAAATCAATGATGACCCTTAAGTGCAGAGTAGGATGTGGTTTTAAACTTTTTAAGAAGATTATTTGACTTAATACATGTATAAGGTACACGATTTTTGTACCACTTATCTTGAAAAACGTTGGATTAAACAATACTAGCAAGAACTTGTAAATACTTGAAGTTGATAGTGGTCAATTTCCTTGTAATTGTTTTTTTCCACGAAAATATAATTGTTTGAATTATCTCCATTTTCTTCCTGCATAGGTCTGATCCAGGTGATAAAGTTATGAACCTTCCGGTATTCTATGGAAAACTTCAAAAAACCTGATCATTTTGATTTTCTGAAAAAATCTATTTCCTAATTTCCAACTAAGGATTGTTTAGACCCACCCCATCCCCAGTCCATCATGTAAATGACTCATTCATTGAAATCACACCTTTGTCCTACACTCCCAATTAAAAAAAAAAAAATTAGTTTTTAATTTGTTTTTTTTAGGGGTGGTGGTGGTGGTGAGTGTTTTTTACAGCAAAAATGGCCAAATTTTTATTTTGTCAATATTTTACTTGCTTGAAAACAGGTATCTAGTTTCCCCTTGGAACAGATGGTCATCTAGCAAGCTGTAATGAAGAAATAGGGTAGGAAAAATTAAGTTGGCTAGATATGACGTGTGTTCAGATCAGTAGTAAATGAAGTTGTAAAAGTTAATAATAATTGTAAATAGAATGAGGACATGTGACAATTTTATGAATCATATTTTATTTTAAACAAACCATGTGTCGAATGCCACATCATTGTTTACAGTAAGTCATGTGATCGCGTGTAGCACCTTGTATTTTCTGCTCCGTTAAATATAGTCACAGGTGGCATTATCTTTTATTAGTATTTTTATTACAAAATCGATTCTTACAACTCGCAATACTACAATATTTGTAAAAAATTTTACAACTACTGTATTGGCACACACTTTCCTTGTCAATAGCTTAGAAAGACCACTTGTCAAGCAAATATGGTAGTGATGTAGTTTTTGGAAAACATTGTAAAAATTATCAAGATGCAACAACCTTAGATTTTGGTAGAAAATGAGTTAATCTTGTTATGATCTTAGATTCACAAGAGAATCTACCATTTAGTCAGTATATTTCTTGTCTATTCCTCCTAATAAGGCCTTAACTTCAGTGAATTAAAAGAGTGCCCTTAAGTCACTTTGTCGCAGGAAATTATGGCTGTAATAAAATCCTACGGTTGTTGCCCTAGAATGTCATGTTTTTTGTGGGATCATTTTTGAATTGAAATTTTTCTCAGAATTCTTGGTGTCACGCCTCCAGGAGTTCACGATAAAAATACACTTTGAAAACTTTTCCCACTAAAGAAGATGTCTTAGGATTATGACTGTCAAATTTTTTTATGCCCCCCCCATATAGTGTTACCCTTGCCCGTCCTTCAGTCCGTCTGTAGGTCCGTACATCCGGTTAAGTTTTGCGTTTAAGTCCATTTCTCAGAAACTGTAAGGTATGGAACAATGATAGTTGACGAGTAGGTAGATCTTGGATAGTACTCACTAGGCAGTTTGATACTTTGACCTATATTTCATGTTTGAGTTACTCTTGTTAAGTTTTGTGTTAAAAGTCCATTTCTCAACAACTACATTTTATAGGACAATGATGTTTCATCAAATTAATTGCCTTGATGAGTACTACCCAAATCATTGACAATTAGGTGGCTTTGACCTACATTTTATGCTTCAGTGACTTTGGTTAAGTTTTGCGTTAAAGTCCATTTCTCAACAACTACACATTATAGGACACTGATGTTTCATCAAATCAATTGCTTTGATAAGTACTACCCAAATCATTGACAATTAGGTGGCTTTGACATACATTTTATGCTTCAGTTTTGTGTTTAAGTCTATTTCTCAATTACTATTTATTGTAGCATCATAATATTTCACTGTAACATTCAGCTAAAAGATATCTGCTCATTTCACCAACAATTGGGTGACCATGACCTACATTTTATGGTTGAATGACTTTGGTTAAATTTTTGATTTCATCACAATTCAGTGACAGGGAACTAATTTTATGAATGATTGACTTGAGTTAATCTGTTGCGATAAATTTATTGGCNNNAAAAAATATACAATTTCCCATCAAATTTCAAAATTTGAATTAGACTTAAGAGGTCCTGTAGTAAACACAAAACAAAAAAATTCTTGGACATTTGGTTGTCACCAGTCTATTTTTACATTCCTAGATTTAAGCACGAAAAATGTCAGAGGTTTTACTGTAGACTTTTAAAAAGATTATAAATGTTTTATTACTTACACGACAATCAATATGAAATTTAAGCATCATATCCTTGAATAGAAAGGTTACTGCAAGACTGTGGGCGAGTTACCAGCTATAGCTCAGTTTGATATTACATAACAATTTGACACCTTAAAAGCACAGAAATTTTAACAAATATTTGAAATTTATATCTGATTTGAGTATTGAATGTCATATTATTTTATACAGAAAGATATTTATTACAAAATGCTGTATTAGAAAGGGAGATAAGTCAAAATTAAGGGTTATGCTGAAAATAATTTTTGTGGCTATTACATGTATTGCATCTAGGCCACTTTAACCTAATTAGTAGATAATCATCCAGGGTTACAAAAACTAGGGGGGAGTGGTCGTAGAAGCAGCAAAAACTTTTGACATCCCAACTTTTGTGCAAGAAATGGAATTAAATGTAAAATTGTTCGTATTTAAAGATTTGGGACACAATAAAGTACCATAAATGTCTAATTTTCAAAATAAAGGGAAAAAAATCAGGGCAGTTTTGAATGATAACCTGTGTTTGCATATTAACACACATGTCATAATCAGCATAATGCTTACTATTGCAATTATATATACAAGTACTGATGGATATATTGACAGATTTGTCTGTCAAGCATCGAGGTAGCCTTGAATATATATTACATAATGTTATTTTCAATTTAGATAGGGACTATAGTGGACCAAGATAAAACTGAAAAAAGAAGCTGTTTTTTCATAGTCCCTTTGACCATTCATTCTGAATAGCAGTTGTCTCATTAACTATTTCTGTTTTGCTTCGTAGACTATTTCCTCGCTTTCTTTGTATTCCATCGTTATTTACAAAGTAATACAAATGTAATAACAAAATGATCTCTAGCTTTATTGTCAATTTTTGGAAGGACTGGTGATAAAAATAAATACTTTATTCCTAATTGTAAGAAAACATGTCCTTTAATTAGGCTAGGAGGTATAGAAAAAAATTGGTCACGACTTCTGTTTCCATGTCTGTACCACAAAAGTCAAATGAATAGTATAGAATTACTGTTAATGAGTGAAAAAACTTTTGTTACTACCGGTATTTGTATTTATGGTCGGAAAAACAAGCTTAGTTATTCTCAGAATTTAATTGGTTTGTTCTTGTAAATGATATGCAGATATATATTTCTTTTAATAGCACCTGAAATTGATTTTTTTTTGTTTGGAAACACTGACGCTAGGCCTTGAACCACCGACCATTTAAAGTGCTAATTTTTTTTAAGGATTATTGACATCAGCCGATATTGAAATCTTGAACAGTGTATTTTTGTCGAGCCTTCGACGATAGTCGAAAAAAGCGAGACATAGGTATGGTGATTCCGGTGGCGGCGGCGGCGTCCACAAATGTTTAAGTTTTTTCTTTGGTCTGTTTAACATCAACCACCTGTGCTAGCCTATTGATATTTTGTATGCAGTTGCATTAGCATCAGTACAGCTCAGTTTCAGTGGCGTTTTATGTCTATGCCCCTGCAGTCATGCTCCACTGACTTCGAAATTTTGAATTGTTTTTTTCAAATGTTTAACTTTTTTCTTGTGTCTGTTTAGCATCAACCATTCATAGTTGACCATTGATATTTGGTATGCAGTTACATTAGCATCAGTACAGATCAGTTTCAGTGGCGTTTTATGTCTATGCCCCCGCAGTCATGCTCCACTGACTTCGAAATTTTGAATTGTTTTTTTTT
>MJUU01033483.1:74810-98485 GCA_002080025.1 Modiolus philippinarum | reverse complement strand
TTTTTTTTTTTTAAATAAAAAGACAAGTGGAGAAAAAATTTCAGCATTTAATTTTTTCTTGGATTTTAGATAACACTTGACTGACACATAAAGCAGGGATGTGATACTTCCGCGGAATCACGGATTTCCGTGGATCCAATCCTGACCGATTCCATTATTATATGTAATTTTATACTTCCGCCAGGCTGATTTCTGGTTATTTCCGTGGATCATCAAATGTTTGAATCTCATCCCTAAAAAAGACACTATAGAAAAACTTGTCTCTGCTGTCTGTAATATTTGTCTCTTTGCTTGACAATCTGTGAAAAAACAAAAACAAAAAATTTGTCACAGTTTTAATATATGGCATCTTTATTTTTAATTTTAATGCACTAGATAAAAAAAAAGATGAGCTGGGACAAGAGTTAGTCTTATCCTAGAATCTTGACTTTATTTTTTACTACATCCTCAAATCCTGAATTACAAAGAAACTTAAAAACTGATGAAATCCTGATTACCCGATGCATTTATTTCCTGAAATTTCTGGGCTTAAATTTTAGAATTCCTGATTTACTGAGCTTAAAAACTAACAATTCCAATGTCCCGAAAAAGGGTCTAGCCCCAGTCGAAGATGCTAGTGTATAACAGTAGAGAACTAGCGATGGCTTAAAACTAACATTGTCGGTAAGATGTTCATCAAGTGTAACAAGTACATGTGTTGTAACTTGTGTTGTGTAAGGATTTAATCTATTTTAGTCTATATCGTTTTGTTTTCTCCATCTAATCAGCAATATAATAATTATGTGAAATTTCGTGATCAAAGTATTTAGTATATTCTTTTTATATGGATTGGTTTACTTCGTTTAATCCATTTTCACACCTACACACCCAGTGCTCTGAAATTAGTTTTGATATACCTATTGAAAGCATCAAACATCATTCTAAGCAAAAGTCAAATGACAGATTC
This sequence comes from Modiolus philippinarum, assembly GCA_002080025.1. NCBI lineage: Eukaryota > Metazoa > Mollusca > Bivalvia > Mytilida > Modiolidae > Modiolus > Modiolus philippinarum. The sequence goes on along the minus strand of MJUU01033483.1, from coordinate 97,539 downwards.
TCGCTGAAATTGTAAAACAACTTCACACCATAATGAAAAATTCCAACATTGGTATTTCATAATTATTTGCTTAATAGTGATTTTTAGCACTGAAATCAGTTTTGATGTACCTGTTGCAAGCAAAGAACATGATAATTCTAAGCGAAGATCAAACGACAGATTCTGGCTGAAATTATAAAACAACTTTACACGATAATGAAGGATTCGCAAGTTGGTAATTTGTAATTATTTGGTTGATAGTGATATTTAGAAACCATCGGTAGTACTGATTATATCGAGTGGAAGGAAAAGACGCTTGTAATATAAGACATATGAATATTGATGAGATCAAATTAACTCTTGTGCAAAATGCTAATTAACCTATATTATAAGATAATTAATATCTTGTATATGATAAACTGCAAATGAATATCGATAGAAATACAAGTAGCATCCTTACAAGTTAATATGTTATATTAGTAATAACATGACATTAAGATGATGTCACAGATTTATTTGTCATCTGTTTTGAAGTGTGGTAATTTTTTCATTTCTTTTTTCTGAACTTGGAATTAAATGCCCCCAAGGACATATTGTCTACCTCTTTCTGTCTGCTTGTCTGTCTGCATGGTAAATTGTGCAACTCCTACAGTTTTAGCCGAATACCTTGCTGGATTTTCTGATGTTAACAGGTTTAAAAAGATGATTTTCATCACTGTTGGCATTTGGAATCATATATTCTACCTTTGCAGCTCACCTTACCAACCCATTATCATCCTACAGTTTTCCGTTGGTAAGTTTTGCAGTTCAGTTGTACAAGAATTTATATCTAAGATGTGCATATGAAGGCGATTTTGGTATAATGCATTGGTATGAAAAATATAGTCTGATATATATTTTGGCCTGAGTCATCATGCATTTTGCACTGCGGGCATCATAATATGTGCATCAAGTGTCTTATTAACACAATATCAACACTACGATAAAACTCTTGTTTCAGTTGTTTTCCCATTAACTATTAACAACAGCTCTCTTTTAATATTTTGAGTAAAGAGACGTTAGGTATCTTTCGATACTCAAAGCAGGAAGTAAAATCCTGAACATTTTGTACCCAAAGTTCATTAAAGTTGCAACTTTAGATTTAGCTATTTTGGGACTTGCCTTACATATAAAGTACAAAGGGAAGATTTATTTTTAGAATTGTACACCTTTCCATCTAAGGTAAATAGTCAGTCAGATGTCAAGGTGAGATCAAGGTAAAACCCACACCAGATGGTAACATCATTAAAAGCCCTAAATATAAAATCTTCCAATCTTACACAAAGTATAATAATAAAAGTTAATGAAAACCTTTTTTTTGTACCTGGACAATCTGTTACAAATCATTAACATGTAATAAGTCACATATGTTCGTTTAACATGTCCAATTGTTGCACGACAGCAGAAACTTGAGAAAAATCAAAACATTTGTCGTCTGTAATATAGACTGAATAATAGGGATCAGTTTTCCATTGTTGTTTTGTCTGCATGTTATATAAGGGTCTAGTCTGTCTTTTCATATTTTTTTTNTTTTTTTTGGGGGGGGGGGGAAATCAGAGAGATAGATATGTTTTTTTTTTTTATTACAACAGTTGATGGTACCCACTACCCCCTGGCATCCAAAAAACCTGAAATCATAAATACTCCATGAAAAGATTGTTGTAGTCATCTGAAATATAGCAACTTTACACTTGATTCTAATGGAGGAACTTGTAAGTCTCTTCAATTTTATAGCTTCTGGGTCAAGAAATTGTACATTTGTACCCTGAATTTCAATTTTGTATCTACTGGGCCTAGAAATTGTACCCTGAATTACAATTTTGTTGCTTCTGGGTACAGAAATTGTACATCAAATTTCAATTTTGCAGCCTCTGGATGCAGAAGTTGTATCTGGAAGTTACATTTTGCACAAAAATGTCTGCCTTTTCAAACAAAAATTTGAACATGATAATCCTCTGACATCATGTTTTGGAGTAATATGTTTTCAAATCTAGAAATATCTAGAAATAGCAGTGTCACATGACGAGACTAGCAGTGTACCCTATTTCGAATATTGGACTGCCAATATGAAGATACAAGTACATGTAGTAGAATTTTTCTACATATAATTTTTAAAATCATTAAGAAATTTAAGGAAACATTGAATATGTTTGTATTCGGGAAGGAAATATTTAAGTATAAAAGGAAGGAAACCATGTAGGAGGAACAGAAGGTTATGGGAAGTAAAAGACGAGTAAATTAAATAAGGAAACATTTCACACTTAACTATGGCTGGCATGGTTCCAATACTCTTAGACATCTGAAGAAGTAGACAACTTTAAAAGACCCAATATACATGTAAATCAGTCATGTATTACTGTTTTGCAATGCATATACTTTATTTGACTTTGATGCTAGTAAATCCCTGAAGTCAATGTTTGAAATTTGACAAAAATAACCATATTGTCAAAGAGAAGTACTGCTTAAACAGGCTACCATGGTCCAATATTGAATTGTTGACCATTTAGACTATGTAAAGTAGCAATAAAAGGGACTTGCAAAGAATGAAATTGTGTGAATCTTTATTTTTCATACTTTACAAGTGGTATTAGAACCGTTCAGTTCTAGTTGTTATAGAGTAGTTGTGTCAAGCCATGTATAAATGGGTAAACTTTTAATTTTAGTATTGCTGTGTTTTCTTATAGAGTAGTTGTTTCAAGCCATGTATAAATGGGTAAACTTCTAATTTTAGTATTGCTGAGTTTTCTTATAGAGTACTTGTTTCAAGCCATGTATAAATGGGTAAACTTATAATTTTAGTACCAATATATGCTTAGGTATGCTTTCAAGAAAAGTCGATTCATATTATCTGCACAAATAGATATCAAATTTCTTTTGTTTGTGGCAAAATAGATTTATATTCTGCCTTATTATGACAAAGAACAGAATAATAACAACATCTTTTTATCAGATAGACTTGGAACAACAGATGGTGTCTAGTATTGGCCCATGTCTTGTGTATACTATTTCCTGTCTATCACCGAATATGAAAACATTTGCATATTTTTACAACTAACAACAAAGGAATATCTATTATCATAAATTACCAAGATAATTAGAGAAAATTTACATTTTATTTCCTAATTAAAAACAACTTAAATATTCTTATTAAATCAGTCGATACACACACAATGTACAATGTTAGTTATGAAGGTTAAACTCGTGGCTTAAAAACTGTATTGTTTTAGGACACATGATACAAGTTACTTTTATTTTTATATGAATACAAAAGATACTGTCATAACAATTATTCATTAGAGTGGAAATTGAGGTTTCCAAAAAATGAAAAATTTGGAATTTTATCCAATTTTCCTAAATTTTAGAAGTAAAATGTCCAACATATCCATGTTATATTTTACATCATAGCAGTTTACACTCTATTGATTAAGGTTCGGTATGTGAACTATTCTGAAAACGTCCTCGTTTGTTAAATCTCAGTTTATAGGTCAGGTCTCTTTATGTCCTTGTAAATTTTAAAATTAAATTAAGACACCTTTCAAGTGTTGTGCATCAGGATTAGGACCTGCCTTTAAAGTATCAAAAGTGCCTTATGAATAGAACACTTATTTTCCAGATTTACTGCAATTTCTTTGATCTTAGAAATTTTTAAAACTTGACAGGTCTGCCTTTAAAAATGTCACAAGTGCCTTATGAATAGAAGAAAGTATTAATGGACCTTTAACTTTACACCCTAATTTTTTGGAAGTCTTCCCATTCAGATATCCCAGTGTCTGTTACAGTGTTTGTATCACTTGTGAAACGGCTTATTTCTCTTTTTGGTCTTCTTAGAGCAATAGAAGCAATACTGAAAACATACAGGTCTATTACGAAATCTTACCTGGAGCCCATTTTCACCATGAACATCTTTTAGGTCACTTTGAAAGCTTCTGAAATTTTATTAAAACAAGAAACAGGAAGTAATTAGTTAGGTAGTGTACTTTGCCATGGCTTGTAATTATAGAAATTTGTAAATATAAGAATGATGTTTCACTGCAATAATTTGAGTATTCTTTTTATTTTCAGGAAGTTGAGACCGATCAGTTCTACAACTTTTTTCTACCTGATCTCAAAGCATCTGGTTATGAAGGAATTTTCTCAGCTAAATCAAGAGCACGAACCATGACAGAATCGGAGAGAAAGCATGTGGATGGATGTGCCATTTTCTACAGAATCAACAAGTATGTACTTTTACTGCATAAAAGATTGGTATATGTTGTATTTTATGACAAAAAAAATCAGAACAAAAAGCATAGGGATTAGAAAAGTTTGGAGGTAGTAGTCATGCTTTCAGTCAAACCTCTTATCAATGGCTTAAAAATAATGTAACAATAACTAGTGTTGCCAGATAAGACAGAAGTTTGTGTAATGGCAGTATTAGGACAATTCCAGTTCTCTCTCACTATTTCAGTTAAGCTCTACTTCTACAAGAACCATCTAATACTATAAACTGAGAAATTTTTGCGGCAGTTTTATTTTTGCTATTTTCGCGGTAATGATTGAAGCTCGATAATTACACTGTCACGAATATTTTATGCAATATGGTGATTATATAGCTCAATCCAAAACTACAAATTAAAAAAAAAAGACTGCGCAAAATATAATTTATTTTGATAAAAAGATGCCACGAAAATTTCCCGGTTTACAGTAATAGATAAGAATTCTTAAAACATGAAGCATCCATCTAAACAAAGGGGCATACCAAACTACTGTAACCCAAGACAGACCAACCGAGTTGAGTTTTTCCTCTATAACCACATAATACCCACAACTTTTTATACCCAGCCGCCACACGTAGTGGCGAGATATTATGTGATACTGTCAATCATGTGTCCGTCCGTCCATCCGTCCCCCGAAGGCTTCCGACTGCTAACTTGTGAATGAAATAACATATTGTATTCAAACTTGGTATGTAAGTTGTTTACCACAAAACTTAGGGCAAGTTCGATTTTGGTTTCAGAGGTCCAAGGGGTCCTGGAGTTATGCTCCTTGAAACTTTGAAATTTTGTGAATTTTAGGGTTTCCGACTGATAACTTTTGAAACGATATAACATACTGTCTTCAAACTTGGTATGTAAGATGTTTACTACAAAACTCAAGTTAAATTTTGAGTTCAAAAGTCTAAGGGGTTCTGGAATTCCCATTAAACTTTGAAATTTTGCAAATTTTAGGGTTTCCAACTTATAACTTCGGAACAAAACAACATACAGTCTATAAACTTGGTATGTCAATTGTTTACCACAAAACTCAGGTCAAGATTAATTTCGGGTTTAGAGGTCTGAGGGGTTCTGGAGTTATGCCCCTTGGAACTTAGAAAGTTTGTGAATTTTAGGGTTTCAGACTGATAACTTTTAAACGAAATTACATACTGTCTCAAATCTTTGTTAGTAAGTTGTTTACTAGAAATTCAAACTTAGTTCGACTTGGGTACAGAGATCCAAAAGGCTCTTGGGGAGTTATGCCCCTTGAAACTTCAAAACTTTGTGAAACGTAGCGAGGTATCATGTAATGCACCATTACTATTTTTCTGATTGATATTAATTTCTGATTTTGTGTTTGCTGATTGTATACAATGTTTTTGTTCCTTCAGATATTTTATTAAGAAATTGGATGACGAAACAAATTTGAGTATTTTGTTGAATTAAATTCATTTAGATCTATGCCATTATATATACCCAAATGTATTCTGGAAATTAATTACTTCATCAAAAGTTAGTTAGTCAAACCTCAATTTGAATAGTCTTATTACCAACACTAGATTGGTGGTAAATTCTTGGTACTTTGGTTACTGATGGAAGCCTCCAAAGAAATTACAGATTGCAACAAAATAATTATTTAAAAATCTTCCTCCTTGTTTATCATTATTCCTGCATGTAGATTTCGGCTTAACCAATCTTCAGAAAATGGAAAACTTATGGTTCTGTCTACATTCCTGATTCAAATAGAAAAAGTAACGTAAAAAAAGATTTTAATCTTCTTTCTCCTGTATTTATTTCGTGTAATTGAAATATAATCCCAATCAAATTATTACGTATTTTTTATATTTTTTTTGCAAAGCTATTATGTTTTGTCTTGCATTCTCTGATGAGATTGCAACAGATAATGTGATTTGAAATGAGATTGTTGGAAATACAATGATTTTATGTGTGATGTGAAGATATAAAGAGCTTACCCTTACATTAAAGTAATGAATTGACACCCACTGGCATGCTTTTCTGAATCAAAAACTTGGGTACTTTTGTCAAATCAAATCATGAAAACATGGATTGACTGCATTTTAATATTAGTTTCATATTATAAGACAATTATTTTAAGTTTCTGTATTAAAATGTCACACCTACCGCATCAGTTTTATGACTTTGGGGATGACCTTGGAAGGAAAATTTACTTGAAGCACTGTTCATCCTCTCAACATTTGGCTGGATTTGACACTAAATCATCAAAATAATACAAAATAATTTATCAAAATAAGATGTCTGGATGGTCCAGTGGTTAAGGTAGTTGGTTTAGGTGTTTAACCACTATATCCTATCACCTCTTGGTTATGAGTTCGATCCCAGCCTTTGTAAACCACAAAAAAGGTGCACTTCACTTGCAATCTTACATGACAAGGTACTCCACTTGCAATCTTACATGACAAGGTACTCCACTTGCAATCTTTCATGACAAGGTACTCCACTTGCAATCTTACATGACAAGGTATGTCAGTAACCATGGTTTGTCGCTCTCTCCATGTACTCCAGCTACCTCAAACCACTAAAACTGACCCCCACTTTATAGCTGATATACTACTGACAGTGGCGTTAAACCCCAAACAAACAAATATATCAATATATATGATTTTACTATTCCTTAAGTGAATTTATTTATTTATTCTAAATTACTAAAGCAATGTGAAATATTGAAAATTTTATCTATGTTTAAAAAAGCCTAACTGATACTTTATTTTCATGCAGATTTACACTAATAAAAGAACATCTAATAGAATTCAACCAATTAGCAATGGCCAATGCGGAAGGTTCAGATGATATGTTAAACCGAGTGATGACGAAAGATAATATCGGCCTGGCAGCTCTGTTAGAAACTAAGGAAGGTGCTTATGAAAATGGTAAGTAATACATATAGTTACTACAATACTATCCTAAAATAGAAGTTTTGCAGATTATTCAGTAATGAAGTTCAGAATTCACCAAAATCGTCTGTCCTGGCGATCCTGACCACCAAAGACTGGTTAGATCCGGTATATTTACGGAATGTGATGGTCTCAATGACTGGCAAAAATTGGCAGTTGTTGATACTTTTCTTCCATAGGTCCAGCCTAAATCTTTTAGAACTGTTGGAGATTTACATTATCCTGTCCTATGACTGACAGACCAACACATTTTTTTGGCAATTTCTAGAAATTTAGGCAGAGGATCTTAAAAACATGGGAATTGATAGAAATCTAATGCAGAAGTAATACCTTTCAATGTGCCTACCCCTTGTATTACGAAATGCTGGAATTTTTCTCCAACTAGGCCAATTTGTAATTAGTTTGGAATTTCCCTGGTTGTAGCTATGTCACAATTTCCTGTAAAAGCTCAGCTGTCAAATAACAAATAATTACTGTATGTTAGCATTAAATTATATAAACACAGCAAAGTAAATTTACTAATTAGTCAATATACCATTAATTTGCTGTGTTTGATCAAAATGCCTATCAATTCAAACAAAGATTATTGCAAAAGATGTACCAAAGTAATTGATTTTAAATATAAAACTTATTTGATCATAAACTCTGTAAAGTGAGGTCACATGATCTTGCATCATTATTTCAAATTTTAGATCATACCAACTTTTTGTGTCATTTCGACACCAATTGTTACTGGTTCTGAGAACAGTTGGTGTTTCTTCCATAATCTATAACTGTGGTATATTAAATGTGAAAAGATCTATACTAATTTGTTTTAATGTTGATTTATGAATTTGATTTTAGTCCTTTGTGGTAGACTGGGTTACTGAGATCGCATCCAGTCAGTTAGGTGTATTGTTCAGTATTTGACTGGCGGTGGTTAATTTCATAAAATTCCCTGAGGAGAAAAGTTGGACTTTGTAATGTAATTGTGTGAAAAGTATCCTTGTGCGAAGAGGTCATATTACCAAAACTTAATAACTATTGATGGTTTTGAATGTTGACAGTATACTTGATCAGAGAAATTTTGGTCTGTTGTAATGGTTAAGTTAAATTCAATCAAATTTTTTTGAATAAAAATCATTTTTTGTACTCAATTTGGGCGTGCCCCTGTTGACATTGTGTCAACAAATATGACATAACATATATTTTTATTCCATAAACTTTGTTTAAATTCTGGCAAGGAATTTTAAAATGAAATATGGTAGTCTAAATTGATTTTTATAAGTTGCTAAGTATGTATTGTATACATTGAATCCTTTGTGTGTGTCGTTAAGTAGCAGGACAATTCATCGCTTTCATACATCTTATCATAAATTAATTTTTAATTTATATACTTCATTATATATGACTGTAAAATTAGGAGAATTCATGCTCGCAAAAGTGAAAATTAAATATTTATAAGCATTGAAATTGTCTATGGAAAACCAAAGACGCGAGAAAAAGTAGGTCAAGTGGCTCTCAGTTTCCATGACTGGGGAAGAATAGCTAATCATTAACTATTGATGAATACCTTGAAGAATCAACATATTCATGAGGCCGATGGTTGGAGTTATTGATCGTTTGTTGTATTTTTGTTTGACTTGTGTTTAAGATAAAGAAAATAAATATTGATGTAAGTCTCGGAAGTCTAATGGTATGGAATTCTTTGTCATGGAAATTTGATTGTTCCGTAGAGATACATTCTATGAAATTAATGACAACTTGTTATGAACACTTGATAGAATATTTGTTTCTCTAGGGGTTTTATATTTTTACCGTAATGTGTTACTTAAGTTCAGTTGAATTTACTTATTGTTTTTATAGTATTGTAATTTCCAGTTCATTTATTCTTCTTTCTATTGGGAGTTCTCAATCTAAGTTAAATCTTCTATCTGTTGTTTTGAGCAATAGCTCCCCTGGAACATAGTCATTTTAGGTAGATCCTAAAGATTTGAAGATTAATACTAAAATTTTCACAAAAATAGGAATCTTTTTTTTTTAGACATTGAGTAAATTAAATGTTATGTTTTCTCTTTTTTATAGATTTGTCGTTTAATGTTAGTCCCTCTTTTATTGGACCGCATGGTCAATGGCCAGTCTCTTTACAAAGCCAAGTGCCTAAGAAATTTATTGGTTAGCGTACTGGTGTCTAGTGTGGGAGATACTAGGAACAAACCAAAGACTTCTGTCTGTTTAATGAATTGTACAACATGGTTTAGTTTAAGGAGTTCTGGACTGAAGTAAAAAGTAAATCACCCATCAATCTTTGGATGCCAATTATTCTAAAACATGTGTGACCTTATTAGACAGGGAATTCTAAAATAACCTGTGTAATAGTTTAACCAAAATAAACAATGTAAAGGGTTCAGTTCAATCACATTTCACTGTAAATTAGACACCAAACTGTAGCTTTAATATTTTGTGTCATTTCTAGCTTCAAGGTAAACAGCTTTCTTTAGAATCATATATATGTCATGATGACTGTTTTTAATCTAGATCAATATTGGGTTTTTTATGCCTTTTGTTTTTGTTTCTTTGTAAGGGAATATTCATTTTCTTGCTATGTATATACTGAAAAAAAAATATGATATAGTGATGGCATTAAAATGTTCATAACAATGGAAACCTTGAAACACTAACACAAATGGAAAAATCAGGTCAAAAATGGAATTCTTAAGACGTAATTGATTTTAAATGGGATAGATGTACAAGAAACACAATTCTGACAAATACAATGGTAAAAACAAAAAATTAGCAACTCTTTCAGTGTAGTTTCTTATTTCGAAATCACCAATCTTATTCACCATTTTCTTAGTGCTTTGATCAGGTAAAATATTGTTTACAAATACAAATGAACACATGTGGGAATAACAGTAAAAAATAAAAAGTATCTTTCTCTTGTTTTATGAAAAATCTTAACCATTAAATGATTGAGCAAATGATTGAGCATCAAATTATGAAAATATATATGTTATTATATATATATGATTTTAGTTCGATCTTTTGAGACAGACAGCTACGTTTTAAAAAATCCATCAATTTAACCAATTTACAGATACATAGTATAAAGCACATTTAATTTTCTCTAGTGGGGAATCTGCACTAGATTTCACATTTTCTCTTTGTCTGTATCAGGTTGTTATGAGTTTTGAAGATATCAGGAATCAATACATACAACAGTACTAATTATGTTTGCTGTCTTTGTAGTAAAACCTGCAGAACATCAAGTACGCCAACCTGTTATGGTATCGACTGCTCATATACACTGGGATCCCGAGTACTCGGATGTCAAACTTATACAGACAATGATGTTAATCTCAGAACTTAAGAAAATCATTGAAGAAACCATACAAAGCTATAAATTAGGAAACTCAGATATCAATACAATACCACTTATCCTCTGTGGAGATCTCAATTCACTTCCTGAATCAGGTAGGTACAGACTACTGTAGCATTGGTGTAGGAATAAAACTTGGATATCAATACAATTACACTTATCCTTTGTGGAGATCTCAATTCACTTCCTGAATCAGGTAGGTACAGACGACTGTAGCATTTGTGTAGGAATAAAACTCGGATATCAATACAATACCACTTATCCTTTGTGGAGATCTCAATTCACTTCCTTAATCAGGTAGGTACAGACGACTGTAGCATTGGTGTAGGAATAAAACTCGGATATCAATACAATACCACTTATCCATTGTGGAGATCTCAATTCACTTCCTGAATCAGGTAGGTACAGACGACTGTAGCATTGGTGTAGGAATAAAACTCAGATATCAATACAATACCACTTATCCTTTGTGGAGATCTCAATTCACTTCCTGAATCAGGTAGGTACAGACGACTGTAGCATTGGTGTAGGAATAAAACTCATATATCAATACAATACCACTTATCCTCTGTGGAGATCTCAATTCACTGCCTGAATCAGGTAGGTACAGACGACTGTATCATTTGTGTAGGAATAAAACTCGGATATCAATACAATACCACTTATCCTTTGTGGAGATCTCAATTCACTGCCTGAATCAGGTAGGTACAGACGACTGTAGCATTGGTGTAGGAATAAAACTCTTGATATCAATACAATACCACTTATCCTATGTGGAGATCTCAATTCACTTCCTGGATCAGGTAGGTACAGACTAAAACACTGATATCAACAAAATATCACTTAATAATTATTTGACATCTCAATTCACGTCTTCCTAATTCAAGGTAGGTACTAACTGCTGTGTACAGCGATAAAATAGTATTGTCAGTAACCTAAGGTATCTCAGTTTGCCACTTTTCAAGAATCTTCAAGAGTTATGTTATGCTTTATTTTATCTCAATATATTTCCAACTCATCTCATTTCTTCCCTTTGCTTACTACCTACTTCAACTTGTCTAAATTAGGTCCAGTTTCCACTGATCTCAAGGTGCTTGTTGAGTCAAACTGTCAAGTCTGTGTTATATTCTATACTTAATGATTCAAACTATCATACAGATTCACTTCTTGGTTCATTCATTTTGTCCTGGTTCAAATTATCTTGGTTCATTCACCTACAGCTTGTTTCAGATTATCATGTTCATTCAGTACTACTTCATGGTTCAAATTGTCTTGGTTCATTCACCTACTTCCTGGTTCAAATTATCATAGTTCATTCACTTGCTGCCTATTTCAAATTATCTTGAATAATTAACTTACTCTCTGTATATAGTCACGTTTTTTAGAAAGTTAGCAAACAAATTCCAACTACTTCAAAGGAATCTAACTTACAATAAGTAGATGTGCACACATATCTTTTGGAATATTCAAAATGGCGGCGGTTGCCATGGAAACTGAAAAAAGGCTGGAAAATTCAAAGTTCCTCAAATTTGATGAACTTTACAAGAAGAATGTCTAGCACCCATAGAAATGATTTTGGGTCTCAGAATTTTCAGAATGGCTGCCGTTGCCATGGAAACTGGAAAAAGGCAGGAAAATTCAAAGTGCCTCAAAATGGATGAAACTCTACAGGAAGATTGCCTAGCACCCATAGAATTCATTTTCAGGTTCAGAACTTCCCTTTATATATTTTGGGAAAATGGGAGGCATATCATTGTGTCCATACATGTACTGTGTCGACACCTGAATGGTGTCAACACACACTTAAATATGCACTTGCCATATTGATTCAGGGTTCAATGAGTGGGGGCATAATTGGTTGCCATTCGGCCACAGCTCTAGTCTTGGTTTATTCAACTATTGCTTCTTTCAGATTATCTTGATTCATTTACTTATGTACTCCTTTGTTCAAATACTCTTGGTTGATTTACCTACCTCCTGGTTCAAATTCAATTGGCTACTTCTCTAACTTCCTTGTTCAATTAATCTGTTACTTTCTGGTTCAAATCCCCATGGTAACTTCACTAACTTCCTGGCTCAGGTCACCTCAATTACCCAAACATATGTAGTTTTGTTCTCGGGTTTATGTAAGTAGACCTTGGCTGAATGACCCAGACATAAGAATGTAATTTAGATTCATTACCTCCACAATGAGGCAGAAACCGATATATTTGTGAATATTAACAAAAGTAGATATTAATTTCTTCCTAATATTTTACCATTTAGATTCCTGAATACTCTAAAAAAATAATAAAACATTCATCTATGTCTTGCTAGGATTGGCAGTATTCTAGTATTGGTATTGAAATATTTATCTGCATGATTCTTCTTTGTCTATATAAATTCATTTTGATATTTGATTATTTCCGTTTGAAAGCTATTAACCAAGTTAACTACTTTTTCGTAACTCCTTATGAAAGACATTATTGATATATTTATATATTTAATTCATATGTAATAGAAATCCTTAAAAGATGAAGAAGATCCGACAGATGTTACTGTATTTGTTTCTTTGTGATGATTTATTGTATTGATGTCAGTGTGCTATTACAACAATAATCACCATGTTTAGACTGTATAAATAGAATTGGTGATGTCATCAAATCTTACCTTTTATATACATGTGGTTTAATTTAAACAAATATAGATATTTTGTGACGCCAAAATTTAGAATTACAAATCTATAGAATTCTGCTTACAGAAATAGGCATGTGTCAAAAGTATGTAAGTGTGTCTAGAATGAAGTATTTTGCTGGTCCAAGCTCAAAATTACTGGCGGGGACCGGCAAACCAGAACATTACGAGAAGGCTCTTGTTTTAGTGTATGGAGTGGGTTGTTACAATTGCTTAGTATCTACCTGCCATATTTAAATTACACTGCATGCCTCTTGATTTTTCAAAATTTTAGAAATCTCTTTGTAAAAATAAATGACGACTGTGAATTTTTGTTTAATTACAGGTGTTGTGGAATATCTTGTCTCTGGGAAAGTTGCTAGTAATCATGAAGATTTTAAAGATATCAGTTATGAAGAAATACTTCATAGAATCAGCTGTAAACATGAAAAAGATCTTGTATCATGGTCTCATGATTTCCGCCTTTCTAGAGCTTATGATGACATCATGCCTTTCACCAATTACACGTAAGTACTTTATCATGTCACATGGCATATCGGCATCTTAGTTTGATGTCTGTAGATAACAATGAACATGATTTTTAAGTCTTCTCATTTGAATAAATGCTATTTTGTTAGTGATGAAAAAATGGGATTTCTGATTACTCTAAAAAAAGTGGCGTCACAATACCCACACCAAGATCTGTGCTCATTGTAATAAAATACTTATTTGCAATCAAGTTGCATCTACAATCATAAAAAAGTCTATATAAAAAGCCATTACATATTGAATGTGATGAATTTGAATAGAAACATCACTTATGTCAAAAAATTTGGCTAAAAAAATGTGGTTCAATAACACTGAAAGTGCACAAAAATTCCAGTACATAACAATTTTCTTTGCATTTATGATGTCATTATAATGTTTTTGCACAGAAAAAAAACAATAACTTGTGTTTTTTGAGCAACTTGATATTTCCAAATCGTTTTAAAATAAATTTAAGAAATTTGAAAAATAGCAGTATTGGATTTTCACCAATCTCTTCTCTTTCATACTGTTATAAATTCTTATAATGATGTTTATTTCAACATTTAAATAAAAGTATTGAATTTTAGAGCAAGTTATATGGAAAGTTAATTTTTTCCGAAATATGATATGTTATAAATAATTAAAGGTAAACCTCTCAGAAAATTCTTGGAAATATTGTAAGATAATAAAGGGTAAATGTTAGCGAGAATCAATTACAAACAAATGAATAATTCCTCACAATAAAATGCATAATATTTTCTGTAACAAATTAAATCCTTTATCATAATAAGTGTACTAGATTTTTTCCAAAGAGTAATTGAAATTTTAAATGAATGTTAATGGATAAAATCAGAGGATTATGAAAATTTCACACAAATCTTAATGTAGAAAGGCCCATGCCTTTATGTGAGGACATTCTGTTGATGTAATAGTATTACATATAATCTGTCACAAGGGAGAAGGCCATCCTTAATATAGCACATAAATCTAAAATTTACATATTAATGAAGTAACTGTAAATTTGATATCTGCTAAAGTCATTTCAACAAGTTTAGTCTCTTCAGTACAGATTAAATGAGAAGAACAATGGCAGAGTAATGATTGAAAGTCATATAAGGTATAGTCCCTATCATCATGTGTAGCATCCCTCTGTCAAGGTAGACAAACAACTGTTCAAATATAGTTACATCTAATGGAATGCCTCTTCATGCTTTTCCCGGTTGTTGTCCCTGCTGCACTATCAGCTAGTTCACAGGAAAATTGCTTTTTCACGCATGTTCAGAAACTGTTCCTTGTTCATGAATTTTCCTGGAATCGCGACATCATAGAACAAAACCCTATAGTGTAGTATTGACACCAGACGGGAAAAAATATGGAAGTTGCATTCCATTGTTCAATCAAATTATTCAGTTTTTATCTAATGTGTACTAAATGTATATATTTTAATTATTACGATTTTCATTTCAGCTATGATTTCAAGGGTATCATAGACTATATATTCTTTTCACGGAATCACTTTAATCTCTTGGGATTACTTGGTCCATTGGATGAGAACTGGTTTCGTCAGAACAAAGTCGTCGGCTGTCCACATCCACATATTCCATCAGATCATTTTTCATTATTAGTGGATTTTGAAATGCCATTACCTTTTCCAAATGGAAGACCACCAAATGGTCCTATCAGTCACAGATAGTGCCTGTCACACCAAGACATTATCAGCCAAATTTGTCCATATTGTATTGTCATAAACTTTTCACAATTTTTGTATCATAACTAATCAATTGTACAGAAATTTTTAAGAATCTATTTATGAAATTAATGTGGTCTCTGTATTTTTTTTACCTACATTTTGTAATATTTAATTTATAAGGTTCCATGGTTTATGAATAATAAGCAATTTCTGATAATTAGGTTCTGCAAGGTAATATAGTTAAAATAATTAACAATTAAATTAGTATTTCTTGAAAAAACATTTGTGAATTTAGAGGAGGGGATTTCAAGTTTAATCAAATAATAGGAAGATAAATATTTTCAATTCTATGTAATTTAAATTTTGGAGAACATAAATAAATTTTTGGTTTGAATTTTCATTTAAACATTTTCTAAAATATGAAATGATTAAAGCGATAATAATTTACTATAAATATCATATTTTCTGGATAGTCCATGATAAAAGTCTAGTCAGTACATTTTGAAAATTCAAACAAAAAAACAATATATTTATATTAGTCAGAATTTGAAATGTCTTTGTATATTGGATGTAATATCTTGGTTGTGAAATTTTTTAATTCAATATGAAACAAGTAATTCAATCAAGTCAATTGCCAAAAAATAAACTGGGTTTGACTTGGATATGATAACAAAGGCTTTTCTCTAAAAAATCCGAAAATGACAAATGAAAGATTTTCCCCCTTTTTCCATCCCAAAGTTGTCTCCCTTTGATTAACCTAATTTAATAAGTGTTTTATTATTCGTGGCAGGGCCACATTTGTTTAATATAAATGAAGTGTATGAATAAAATTTGATGAATGTTTCTGTATTTTATTAAATTTTGTGCATCAAATTCATAATCATGTAATGGCAGCTACCCGTAGTCATTGTCAAATTATATAAATTGCCATCCAAGTTAATAATCAAATGAAATATTTTCATTGTTTGTGCAATCTCAAAGATCCAATATAAAAAACATGACAAAACGGGGTTATAAATTTTTTAACATTAAGAATTTATTTTAACCAGTGTATAGAAAATGTTTTTTAATCAGTTTAAGTGGTGATGAATATTTTTAACTTTGTAGGAACCAACCCATTGTTGACTTCATTTAAACATATGTATCCATATTTTCCTCCCTAAAACCATTTAACCTGGTACGAAGTATCTCCTTTCAATCTTACCAATTTGCTTCATGATTGAGTATTTCAGTAATACACCTACAATATCACATAATTTTCTGTTAAATAAAATTACAAACTTGAATATAGGTAAAGCCACTTGGTGAAAATTAAGTGTGTTTAAGTATTACTGTTTCCTCAATGACTGTAAAAGAAATCGGATAAAAATAATTTTGCGAGAGCATGAAAGAGGGTAAAAGGTATATGTATTTCTGTTTTTAAGGCACAACTTCAATACTATTCATACATGTCAACACTACAAATTTGTTATAACTAATTTATGGATCATAAAGTTTAAGGTATATTTTGGATCGAGAAGTAAAGACCCAAAAAAATTCAAACTGAAGTTTGCATGTTTTATTCCTCTTTTACTGAGTCCCAAACAAAGGAAATAAAAGCTTGTGAATTCAATATCTGAATTGCATTTAAAAAATGTGCCTAAAAATTGTCGAAAAAGATATGCTGGAAAGTGAATATAGCTCATATAGTATATGGACTGGTTACCATCATTTATAGAAATCAAAATGTACATGTGTTTTTATTTCAATATAGATGTGATGATTTAATTTAAAGTGTTTATATGTAAACAGATAAAAGTGCTTTATTCTAAAAGAATACTTCTGTCAGGAGGAAATGCCATGATATTTTTAAGATGAATGTATGCAAGTTTATCAATTGATATTTGATAAACTACGATTTGAGGGTAAAATCTGCTCAGAAGTTGTTTTTTTTTGGTTTTTGTTTGGCTTAGAGTGTAAATAATGACAGATCATTTTCGATGAAAACCAAATTTTTTAGAAACTTTAGACTTCTGGTAAAATGTATGAAGTATTTTGAATGATAATATGAGATCATTAGTTGTCGGGCATTAAAATTTAGACAAACTGAGATCTGTAAGTAAAACATACTCGGAAGCTTATTGTCTCGATAACATATCCTTGATTGATAGAGACCAGAATTTACCCTCAGCTTTTTATTTTCTGAAATGTCCAATTGATACTTGATAGATTTGTTTTGAAAAGAAAAGAGTGTATATTTTAGTAAGAGTTCACTGTTCATAGAGTTTTAAATCTTATGAAGAATGTATGACATTAATTACAAATAATGATATTGGAATAAATTAGCCTAATTGCTGTAAGTTGATCACATAATCACTTGGTGGAATTCCCAGTGTATTCTGGGTATTCAGAAAGTACCTACAGTCTGTAAGTCTTGTCACGCAAGATGGAGAATGCATTATAAAAAATGTGAAAAATTTGAAAAGTTTTTCCTGCCAAAATATTATTTCCCTTGATTATGACATTCAGATTTTTATTTAAAACATCATGTCTTTTCGTAAAGAAAGCAATTTTTTTTTCTATTGCTGTACCCTGAACTTTCAAATTCAAGCAAGACTTGCAGACCCAATCGTCAGTATACAGCATGACGGACAGTATGGTTTTAACTTTTGTATAGTTGATTGTATTGTATTGTTTAGCTTGTAAATGCTTGTAATCATGGAGTTTGGTTGTTAATGGGGCCAGATAAGAAATGAAGTGTTGTTCTTAACTTACAATGAGAGGAATTTGGAATTATCAATAAAAGATTTCTTATATGATTTTAGATTTTGCGGCTTAAATCATGTTTTCAAACATTAAAATTGTTACTTGAAATCAGATAAAATCTCAAAGTAATATGTATAACAGAAATAATACTGGAACAAATTTTCTGACAATAACTAAAGCTTACTTGGGGATATATTGTATACCTTGTTGTATGTTTTTGTGTTAAACACATTATTTTCATATTTATTACGATCTGAGTTATGCATGCTTTTTATGTTTGGTGTGTGGAAGGCTTTTTTATTTTTTGCAGTATTACACATCTTTGTGTTTTTTCCTTATTTTATGCCTTAAAAGTATGTTTTGTCAAACTCTTCTAATTTATTTTGTTCAAAAGTAATAAAAATACATACAATTTGATGTAAAGAATACTTTTCAATAAAATGAACTAAATTATGGAAAAAAAATTAAATGTAAGCCATGTCTCCTTACATGGCTATTTTATGCTGTTTTGATGTCACTTTGGTATTAAGCTATTTTTTTTTGTTTCCCCAACTCAAAATGGCATTGTTCTCTTGGTCAGTATTTTTAGTAGTATCATGATATCACGCATATTGGTACCTAATTTTCCACTTTTAAAGAAGGATTTGATTCAAATGCTAAACCTGCATTTTAGCTCCTTTTGCATCTTTTGTTCATTTTTGTACCATTATAAACCAAATTTTTAGTCGTTCATACTTTATTTCAGTGGAGTATTGCTTAACATGCATAATATTAATCAGAACAATGTGGGGCTTAATTAATGCAAAGCTTCAAGTTAATTTGTTAAAAAGGCAGCAAAAATAGAAACAGGAAGTTAGGTACCAGTATGTAAACTACAGGAGTAATCATGTCATATTTCACCAATGTTTGTTGTCACACATTCCTAAAGGAAATACATCCGTAATACTCCTGTGGCATTTAGAGTAAGTAAATAATGTCTTTTTGTATATTGTGTTAAAATCTCAAGGAAAAATAAAAGTCTTTGTAATAAACATTTTAATACGTATTTAGCTTTATTCTACAACATGGTGACATTCATTATTTAGTTAATAAGTATCTCCAGGGAAAAACTAAGAAGTAAAAATGCAGTGCTCTGTCATTATCTGATTCTGTCTTTTCAAGATCTAGGCTTTCGGATAAGATCTTGGTTATTTGTTCTCAGATTTTTTGCATCCTTCAGTTATTGGTCTTGATTTACACTGAAAAGACATGAGTTGTCCAAATGGCCATCTACTGATACTAAATTTACACTAACATCTGTATTTTGTTTATCTAGGTATATACACTATCTGCTTTTAAACATCATTTGGTTTTAAGTTTATTTCAAAGAAGTTGAGTGGGACTATTTGAGTACCCCCCAGAGTCCACCCTATGTTCCTGTCCCCGTCTGCATCTATGTTCATGTCCGTAATTGGATGTATATCTCTGTAACTGTGCATTGTAGGGACATCAAACTTTGTATACATAGGCATCATGGGTTAACTGACAGCCTCCAGGAAAATTGGGTCTCCTGTCTTCCCCGATAACAAAAGTAACTGAAAGCAAGACATAACTCTCCGGCGGCTGCGATGGTGTGGCTCTAAGTTTTCTTAAAACCTTAATAACTTTTGAAGTAAATTACTTATATGCAACATCTTTTGTCCAGTTAGCTTATGGTGTAAGCTTTCCAGCATCACATATTTCAGATGACCCTGACCTTGTCCTCATGGTTCAGCGACTTTGTAAAAATTGCAAGATAGTTTCACCTTCAAGTTAATTTCTCTAATTTGTAATTTACAAATCCATTTTATTAAGTTTATTGATGTATCTTAGTGAGTGTATACCAATCTGCCACTTGTCATTTGACTTTAACCTCATTTGCACGGTTCAGTGACTTGTAAATTTTGCAACACAGTTTTACATTCAAGACAAGTTCTGAGGCACTTTAATGTATTGACTTACTATATTTTGTCATCTGGTACATCTAGGCGGGTGCATGCCAGTCTGACACCTGTCATGTAGACTGATCTCAATTTTATGGCTCACTGACTTCGATCAATTTTCTTTTTGACTTTAATTCTATAACTGAACATCTAGATTCATCATATTTGATATATTGCTACAACTAGGTTGCTGCAATCCAGTGTGACACCTATCATGTAACCTTGACCTCAATTTTATGGTTCATTGACTTACTATAATGTTTATTTTTGTGTAGCTATGATACCTAGCCATTATATATGGTCTTTCTTCATCTAGGTGGGTGCATGCCAGTCTGACACCTGACATGTAGCCTTGACATCAATTGCATGGTTCATTAATTAAGGTCTTTCCCACTTTGGTGGAAAGACCTTCTTGTATTTCTTATTAGGGCCCCGCCACTTTGTGGCGGACGCCCTATAGTAATCAGTCTGTCCGACCGTGCGTCCGTCCGTCTGTAACAAAATCAGTTTTCCACACTTTTTTCCAATACGCTTGCAGATATTTGGCTAATATTTTGTATGGTAGTTAGGTATGATGTGTTACAAGTCAAGTTTAAGTTTCGTATTGGTCCGCTGATTTTTGACCAAGTTACGGCCCTTGGACTTGGAACATTTCACTAAAATAACAATTTTCCGCACTTTTTTTCGTAATGCTTGCAGATATTGGGCAAATATTTTGTATGATAGTTAGGTATGATGAGTTACAAGTCAAGTTTAAGTTTCGTATTGGTCCGCTGATTTTTGACCAGGTTACGGCCCTTGGACTTAGAACATTTCACTAAAATAACAATTTTCCGCACTTTTTTTCGTAATGCTTGCAGATATTGGGCAAATATTTGGTATAAGAGTTCAGTACGATGAGTTACAAGTTGAGTGTTAGTTAGGGCCCCGCCACTTTGTGGCAGACGCCCTATAGTAATCAGTCTGTGCGTCCGTCCGTCCATCCGTCCAAAACAATCCTGTCCAAACCATAACTTTTTTCTCTTTTGAGATAGGCTTTTGATATTTGGTATGTAGATAGATCACCTCAAGACGACGTGTCCCGTACCTTAGTTGGTGACCTTTGACCTTGACCTTTGACCTCAGGGTCACATTCATACTTTTTCAATGACAAAGTCGTGTCTGGGCTATTACTTTTTATTCTTTTGAGATAGGCTTTTGATATTTCTTATGTGGATAGATTGCTTCAAGGTGACATGTCACGGACAATATTTGATGACCCTTGACCTCTAGGTCACACTTGGAGCGGGGCCCACAAAGATGGATACCATCTCACTGATGTCTAGTTATTATTATTATTATTAAGGTCTTTCACGACTTGGTCGTAAAGACCTTATTGTAATTCTTATGATTCTTATTAAGGTCTTTCCCACTTCGGTGGAAAGACCTTCTTGTATTCTTCTGATTATTTTTATTATTATTATTTATTCTTTTTTTTTCTTCCAACATTTGCCGAAAAGTCTTAAGAGATATATTTTTGATACTTGGTACCATTATTCAGAAATGGCTGGAATAGACCAGACTGACCCAGTGACCCCGATCTATTTTTAGTAACAGAGTTACATCACCAAACATGGTAAACCTTGTTAGCAGATGAACTCGGAAACCATAAAAGATAGCTGATGAAGTGTAATTAGAAAAATGTTCGTTAGGTCATGATAAAGATTTGTTACATTTGGTCTGAAATTGTCCGATGGACCATTCTGGAGTTATGCCCCCGCAAAATTTGATCCTTTTTATGCCCCCGTGAAACGAAGTTTCGGGGGCATATAGTTTTTGGTCTGTCTGTTTGTCTGTCTGTTTGTCCACCAAAAACTTTAACATTGGGTATATCTTTTGAATGGTAAGTGATAGGGCTGTCATATTTTGCATGTGTATTCCTTGTGGCAAGACCTGGACCTTGTGACCTTGACCTTGACATGTGATGGACTTTTTGAAAAAAAATAATAAACTTTTAACATTGAGTATATCTTTTGAATGGTAAGTGATATGGCTTTCATATTTTGCATGTGCATTCCTTGTGGCAAGACCTCTTAATTGGTACCAGAATAGTTGACCTTGTGACCTTGACCTTGGCGTGTGAACAACTGCATAAAAACTTTAACATTGAGCATATCTTTTGAATGGTAAGTGATAGTTCTTTCATACTTTGCATGTGTATTCCTTGTTTAGAGACCTTTCAGTTGGTACCAGAATATTTGACCTTGTGACCTTGACCTTGGCATGTGGCTGTCCAGTAAAATTTCACCAAAAAATGAAATTATATTTTGTTTTATTTTATATGTATATAGAAATTAAACTCATTTATGATGAAATGTTTCTTGATATCTATAGAAATTTTTTTTGTAAAAAAGATTTTTTAAATAATTCAGCATATTTTCTTCATTTATTCACGTTCGTTTTACATGTATCTATATATGTATTATATATATCAAGGATGAGGGATGTTACTAAAAATATCTATTATTTCATTTCTTCTCTTCTGTGTATACCTCCACTTTTGGGGAACCAGTATTGATGATCCCTGGTGTAATCAAAGTACTGATAAGACTGATAAACAGAGCGCAATG
>MJUU01033483.1:49243-65653 GCA_002080025.1 Modiolus philippinarum | reverse complement strand
TTCACGACGCCCACAACGACTACCCTCTCGCGCCCGAGACCGTAGAGATCGACAAATTCCGCAAGCTCGTGCCTCACCTAGGCAAGCGTGAAAAATATACCCTCCACTATCGAAATCTCAAGATGTACTTGGAGATGGGCATGAAGCTTAGGAAATGCCGTCGGATCATCAGGTTCAGGCAATCTCCCACCCAAAGAAGCCTTCTACAGCACACTTTACGGGGAGGGCATCACCGACGAAAACTACGCGCACGCCCAGAGTCTGGGAGGCCTTCGAGTGCATGACCCTGCGAGATTATCACAATCTCTACCTAGAAACCGACGTCTTGCTGCTGGCGCATATCTACGAGTATTTCAGGAACATCTGCCAGACTCACTATGGACTTGATCCTGCCAACTACTACACATCGCCCGGATTGTCCTACGACGGCGCCCTCAAAACCAGTGGGCAAAGATTGGAGCTTCTTTTCGATCCAGATATGCTGATGATGTTTTAGCAGGCGACCAGGGGAGGGTGACCATGAACTCTCATCGTCATGCTCAGGCCAACAACCCCTACATGGAGAGTTACGATAGCTCCGAGCCCACCAAGTATCTCGCCTACCTCGATGCCAATAATTTTTACGGATGGGCGATGTCACAGCCTCTTCCCACGGGGGACTTTAAATGGGTGAGGCCGGGGGAGATAGACGAGATTCTCAGCTATCCCGACGATCACGAATATGGCGCCATGGTAGAATGCGATCTCGAATATCCGCAGGATCTTTCACGACGCCAACATCGACTACCCTCTCGCGCCCGAGACCGTAGAGATCGACAAATTCCGCAAGCTCGTGCCTCACCTAGGCAAGCGTGAAAAATATACCCTCCACTATCGAAATCTCAAGATGTATTTGGAGATGGGCATGAAGCTTAGGAAATGCCGCCGGATCATCAGGTTCAGGCAATCCCCATGGCTCAAGCACTACGTGGATCTGAATATCGCTCTTCGCGCCAAGGCCAAGACCGACTCCGAGAAGGATTTCTTCAAGCTCATGGTCAATTCAGTCTTTGGCAAGACCATGGAGAATATCCGGAAGCGTGTAGACGTCAGGGTGGTCACCACTGAAAAGCAGGCCTTGAAGCTCGTGGCCAAGCCCAACTTTGATCGTCGAGTGGTCTTTACCGAGAATCTAGCAGCCTTCCACATTAAGAAGACCAAGCTGAAATTTGATAAGCCGATCTACCTGGGAGCCTGCATCTTGGATATTTCGAAGCTCCTCATGTACGATTTCCACTATGGATTCATGAGGAAGATGTACGGGGATCGCGCGCGGCTTCTCTTCACCGACACCGACAGCTTAGCCTATGAGATCAAGACCGACGACTTCTACCAGGATATCGCTCCGCACGTCCAGACCAAATTCGATACGTCCAACCACCCCGCCGAGCATCCCGCCGGCATCCCCACCGGCGTGAACAAGAAGATCCTTGGGGTATTTAAGGACGAGTGCGGCGGCAAGGTCATGACTGACTTCGTGGGGCTCCGGGCGAAGCTAACGCTTTCAAGGTGGATGACGGTCAGACCATCAAGAAGGTGAAGGGCGCCACCAAGAGCGTCATCGAGCGCAGCATCGCCTACGACGATATTATAAGTGATGCCTCACTACCCAGCAGGTGGTCCACCGACGGATGAATATCATCCAGAGCGATCTTCACCAGATCTACTCCGAGGAGATTAACAAGATCGCGCTCTCCGCCAGTGACGACAAGCGTCACATCCTTCCCGACAGCATCAGTACCCTTGCCCACGGACACTATCGAATCGCAGCTCACAATTGAGGCATTTATAAGGCTCTGACGGGTGCGGATGCCCATCCCTCCTCATCCACACTAAGTAGGCTCTGACGGATGCGGATGCCCATCACTCCTCCTACGATCCCACAGCGTCAGCTCCACATATAAATAAAATGGGTAAAAGTAAACGTAGACGCAATCCTGCGAGCTTCGTCAGACATATCAATGGAAGGCTGGAATATGCGAATGAATATCGTCAGAGGATGGATCTCTATGAGAAGCGAAGCCAGCTCAGAGCCCGCCTCGAGCAGAAGAAGGCTCAAGAACGAGCACTATATATGCAGAAGGTTCAATCAGCAGCTGAGAGAAAGTATGAAAGACACGGACGAGCTAGATTCAGAAATTAAGCAGATGCAGATGACCATCAAGCGGATGCAAAGGGAGTACCACACATCCATCAAAGACCTTACCAAAAAGATGATGACGGTAGAAGACGGCATCCGAAAAGCCATGATTACTCCCAGTCGGATTGTTTGACCCATGAATTGAAAGATGCTGGATATCCCAGCCACTTCACGAAGATTTCCTTGACCCCATCCTTTGGTTCATCGCCGCTAGACATCCGCTAGATATCCTCGATGCGAAAGACGTCCTGATCAGTGCGCTGAAGCTCCTGTTGGTAGAAGGATCCCTTGATCTGCTCGTCGTTGTAGAAGTCCTTGAGGCGATAGGTAGGTGGCTGCGTCGCTAGCCCCTGAAAGATGATGAAGACTTCCTCCGTCCAGCGCGGAGTATATCCCTTCTCGAAAGTGCCATTCTTCTTGATGATCCGGACTTTATCGCCGACGTCGAATCGATGAGGCTTCATGGGTGGGAGATCTCCGTAAAGATTCCAGAAGACCTTGCCCTCGTGCTCTTTCTTGCTGGCGGTGGTGGGACTCATTTTGATGGATCGATGCTTGGAGGTATTATACTGGCGGACGAGATCGTCCAAGACGGGGAGATAGGTGCGCGTAGAATTGGCCGAGAAGTACTTGAACATCTCCTTCATGGTACGATTCCAGCGCTCCACCACGCTCGATATTTCCTCATTCTCCGTAGAGCAGAGATCGACGTCGTGCTTCTGGAACAGATCCTTCATCTCACGATTATAAAATTCCGTGCCCTTATCGGTCCATAGCTTCTCGAGCTTGCGATCCTTGAAGACGGTCTGGAAGGCATCTCACACCGTCGCACCTTTCTTATCTTTGCGCGGCACCAACAAGCCATACTTGGAGAAGACGTCGATGATGCTCAAGAGGTATTTGAAGCCTTGATTATCGCGGGAGAAGGCGCTCATATCTACGAGATCGGCTGCCCAGGTCTCGTCAACCCCACCTTCCACCACGCGCCGCTTCTGGAATTTGCGTCGGATTGGCTTATGCAGCTCTTCGGCTAGCTCATCCGACCATCTTACTTTTTTTTCCTCACGCCCAGCCCAAATCGTGCCTTGGTGCCGATGATGGGTCTCACGATACTTCGATCCATGCGGTCGCGGGCCGTGGGCTGCTGAATGCCGTCCAGCTCCTTGATCATGATCTTATCGCAGATGGAATTTCGGGCGGGTGTATCCTGATGCTGAGCATAGCAGAGATCGTGATGATAGGAGGCCCTATCCACGCGATTAATGGGCATGGACCAGTGCTTGGGGGTGCAGTCTGCCTTCAGACGCTTATGAAGCTTGGTGCCGGGTCCGGTGAAATTATTGCCCGGTAAGTGCATTTCCACGGGCATGCGATTGAGCATCTTATTTCAGAGCCCGGAGCCCGATGCAGCGACAAATTGGGACTTCTAGGAGCCGCAGACGGCGCAGCCTCCCTTTGCTTGCCACCACCTCGCTCAAGCCTTTCGTCGCCGTCTTGCTTTTGCATTTCAAGCAGTACATTGTCATTTTATATAGATAAATGGACGTTGAAGACCTTACGTACGATCAGCCTACCGCAAGTAGGCATAATCACTTTCTCCTCCCGCAGCGATCCATCCGAGGTCTGATCATAGGAAAATTGGACTGCGGCAAGACGACGCTGCTGAATAACCTCCTCCTGCGCGACGGATGGCTCGACTACGATCGACTCTACGTCTTCGGAAAATCGCTCCACCAGCCTATTTACCAGCTGCTGCGGAAAAGATTTTCGAAAGACGATATCCGCGAGCATCTTTCCATCAAGGATAGCTATCCGCACTCCTTGATCGATGTGGTGGACGTGATGAAGCCACCACCCAAACCAAGTGGTATCGAGCCCTTCTTCTTCGACAGGTAAGCGACGTGCCCGACCCCCGCGACCTCGACCCCTCTCGCAAGAATCTCATGGTCTTCGACGACTTGATGCTCAGCAAGCAGAGCAAGTGCGAAGATTACTACATGCGCGGGTGCCATAATAACGTGGATTGCTTCTACCTCTGCCAAAATTACTTCAATCTCCCGCAGCAATCGATCCGGGAGAATGCCAACTTCATCCTACTCTTCGAGCAGAATGCCAAGAATCGCGATCATATCCGCCGGGACCATTGCAGCGATTTCACCCCGGCTCAGTTCGATACCCTATGCAATTGCTCTTGGGCCAAGCCTCACGGATTCATGACCATCGATCTCACGAGCCCCAATACGAATGGAAAGTATCGATGCAATATCGATGAGTTCTATCGAGTATAAGATAAAGAATGAATCACTTGTAGGATTTTTTCCTGGAAAATCAAAGGGACTTGGATCGGAATCTCCTAAGACCCTACCCCCTGGTTGCGAGCACAAGTGGGATATAGATGCAGAAGATGCGGAGCCGAAAGGTATGCTGGCTTCATCGATGAGCAGGATCTCGAGGGAAGGTCCTATAATTCCCATCCCCGCCGACGGCCGCAGCCCGGACCCCGTTGCGGCATCAAGATGGTTCGAGGTCATCAATGCACGTACCCTTCCATATCGCCAAGCGATAAATGCAAGAGGCTTTCGAGGCTATTTCCTACGGCATGCTATCGATGTGAAGCTCCGATCGCTCGCGGTAAGGCTTTGCGCCGTATCCGCGAAGGCCAAATTTACCACCCTCTGGTCGGGCGTAAAAGTCCGGATGGTGGGGGAGTGCGATAATAAAATCGCGGAGAAGATGGTTTTTTTTCTGCTCCCCCAAAAGCACCAACGCTTAGGGGCGCCTCCAATCGCCCCATAGCGTTCGTTCCATCGCCTAGGGGCGTTCGTCCCATCGCTTAGGGGCGTTCGTCCCATCGCTTAGGGGCGTTCGTTCCATCGCCTCCCATCGCCTAGGGGCGTTCGTCCCATCGCTTAGAGGCGTTCGTTCCATCGCCTCCCATCGCCTAGGGGCGTTCGTCTCATTGCTTGGGGGTGTTCGTCCCATCGCTTAGGGGCGTTCGTTCCATCGCCTAGGGGCGTTCGAGATGCTATAAATAAAACGACGTTCATCAAGATCACCGATCCTAAGCAGCGTGAGGCGCTTGCTAGGGACCTGCAGGAGACCAAGCGTAGTATCCAGGCTAACGATATGCAGCATCGTCTGGATTACTTATCCAAGATATTCAAGCCCGTCGTCGAGACGCAAAAGGAGACCGCTTCCCAGATCACCAAAAAGATCGATGATCTCGCCCTACCCGCCCCCTTGCCTGCCCTTCCTCCTGCCGCCGCCGAAGGCGACGACGACCCACTACCGATTTGGGCAAGCACTGACTACCGATCTCGATCGCAAGGAACCCATTATCTTCAGCTCAGTATGACTCCCAAAGCAGATCATACCTTTGGATTGCGAGTGGAAGACGGCGCCATCATGATCGGGAGTCTCCCCGTCACTTTCGACGGTGACGATATCATCGTCGACGGCGAGCGCTATAGGGGTACCCCGGCCTGTGGGAGCTCATGGTCATGAAGCATCCCGAAGACGACCTGAATACCTATGGCGATATCCTACGAGCATCGAGTGCCATGTACTAAGGCAATTCAGCACTCTCGCAGACCCCCAAGGCTAGCAAAAGCAAGAAGTGGAAGGAGATCGTCTCTTACCTCGATAAGCAAGATAAGTATGGGAGTGGGGTCCGGACCGTCTTTCTTCCCAAATGCTTCGACCAGTTGCTGGATCGCCTCGATCTTTGCGCCGCCGCCTACTAGGCTGGGAATAATGGGGTGCGCAACGAAATCGTGGCCATCCTCGAAGCCATGAGGAAATCCAAGAATATCAGCAGGATGGAGTACGAGAAGCTGCATCGAAAGCTCCTCTAAATAAATTTACGATGCCTTTAGTAGTGAATCACGGCAATCGCCGGAGATATGTCGGTGGGCGAGGATTATTCGATACCATCACCAGTCTTGCTGGACGAGTATTCATCTCTTCCGCCGCGAAGAGGTTGGGAAGCAAGGCCGTGAGCGCCGCTTCCAATGCAGCCATCAAGGGTTTGGAGAAAGGAGCGATGAAGGCCGTAGACCACGTCGTTCATCGAGTGACCCGCAAAAAGAAGCCCCCAGCTCCGCCTAAGAGAACCCCTCAGCAGCAGGCCCACCTCAATGATCTAATCTCGGGTGGCAGCATCCACGACTTCGTCCAGCGCTATAAATAAATATATGATGGCTGATATGCTTACTATCAACGAAAGCGTCCAGGAGTACGAATTCATCGAATACCATCCCATCACCGGGACGCAGCTGAATAGATCCACCTCAGCATTGAGTCGTAGGATCTCTTCATCAATCCATCATAGAGCTACCTCTTGCTGGAAGGAAGATTCCAGAAGAATGATGGGTCGGCCTATGCCGATGCCAACCTCATCTCCCTCATCAATAATGCAAGGATGTACCTCTTCAAATCCATCAGCTACAAGCTTTCCGGGCAGACGATCGAGCATTTGAACGATCCCGGGGTCGCCACCACCATGATGGGGCTACTCACGTATCCAGACGATTTCTCCAAGTCCCAAGGCCTCAACCAGCTATGGGTCAAGGATACCTCCGCCGCCGCCGCTGCCGATAATCTTGGATTTGCCGTGCGCAAGGCCTACGTCATCGCTAAGCCCGCCAATAAGGGATCCTTCTCCTTCACCATCCCCTTGAAGCATATCTTCGGCTTTGCCCAGGACTACGAAAAGTTGGTCTAAGGATTCAAGCATGAGCTCACTCTCGTCCGTGCATCGGATAATGACGCCATCTTCCGGGATGCTGCCAATATCAACGATCCTGGCAAAATTGTCCTCAGCAATCTATCTCAGCAATCTATCCTGGTTCGTCCCCCACGTGATGGCCTCCGACGACCAGAAGTGGCGGCTCTATAAGTCCATCGAGAGCAAGGTGAAGCTAGATATCGGCTTCCGCATGAGGCAGTGCGATTCGATCGCCGTCCCCGAAAGCCGTGAATTCATCTGGCGCCTCTCCGAAGCAGCCCCGAAAGACCCTGGTAGGTGATCGTCGCCTTCCAGACCGATAAGAGTAACGATCAAGAAGCCAACCCCGCCACGTGAATGATATCTGGGTCACCTTGAATTCCCAGAGATATCCTGCTGTGGGTCATCGTGCCTCCTTCACGAATCAGAAGATCTCCAGGCTCTATAAGGAGGCCGTCGATTTCCGCTGGAAATTCTTCAATATGGATCATTTGGTGAGCAATCCTGGTATCACCCCCGCCGACTTTACGGATCTCCATCCCCTTTTCGTATTCGACGTCTCCAAGCAGAGCGAGCGCCTCAAATACTCGACGATCGACGTCTATATCAAGGTAAGATTCAATCAGAACGTCGCCGCCAATACCCAAGCCTACGCCCTGGTCATCTTCGTTCGCATCCTTCAATTCGAATCCGACGGCCAGAAGATGAGCGTCGTCTTCTGAGGAGGATTAGATAAATGGACGATTCACTTTTGCGGAAAATCGCCACCAATACCGAACCCAAGAATGGGTTCTCCTTCATCGTCTGGGGACGATAGTCAGATCTTGACCCGCTTCAACCCATCCCTCCGACTGGGCGAGGAGAAATCTTACGAGATGGCCCTCGTGAATCTGGAGACGTACTACTCCATCCCTAAAATCCATGCTGGAAATAATTCCTTCCGCTACTCCCCAGACGAAGGTGCCCACTGGTTTCCCATCGCCCTGAGCACCGGCTCCTACGGCATCGACGATATCAATGATGAGATCCTCCGGCAAATGCGGCTCAGCAAACACAAGGCTGAGATCATTCTCGATGCCAACCGTGCGACTCTGAGCGCAACGCTCACCCTCGCCAGAAGCTACCAAGTGGATTTCAATGTGCCCAATGGCCTGAATACGGTGCTTGGATTCGATCGCCGAACGTATATCTACGACCGGAGGACGAATGGATACGTGGAAGGTGAGCATATCGTCGATATCATCAGCATCAATAGCATCCTCGTGAATAGTGATATCCACGGCAGCTACGTCAACGGCACCCAGCAGTCCACCATCTATAGTTTCTTTCCCGGGGTTGATTCGGGCATGAAGATCATCCAGACCCCTAAGAATCTAATCTACTTACCCGTGACCCTGAAGACCATCAACACATGCAAACCTACCTGACCGATCAAGACGATCGCCCCATCGATCTGCGAGGGGAGCATCTCACCATCCGCTTTCATCTGCGTGAGATATAAATAAATGGAGTCTCAACTTTACGAAGGATCAGGCAGAGAAGATCCAGCGTGTGGCAAAGGGTTGCCCCGTGAGCGTCCGATTGCTGCATGCCAGCCTATCTGGTGGGCATAAGATGTTCCTCACTCAACGGCAGATCCAGCGCATCACCAAGCTCTTGCAGAGTGGTAAGGGTGGTATTGTCTTGGAGATGAGCCCGAAGCAGTTGAGGCATAACGTAAAGGAAGGTGGATTTCTCCCCATGCTTGCAGGTCTCGCCCCTGCTGCGCTACCTATGCTAGCAAAAACCGTGCTGTCTGCTTTTGGTGTGGGTGCCTTGAGCGGTTTGGGTAGTGCAGCCATCCAAAAAGCCGTTGGATCTGGATTACTAGTATATCTCAAGAAGGGTGGAAAAGTATGCTGAGTGAAACCCCAGGGTCGTGGTCTACATCTCAGCCCAGGTACTTTGCCCAATACTTACGGCTACGGATTGTACTTGAAGGGTGGAAGTCGACTCTACGATGGCAGTGGGTTGATCCTTGGTCCCAATAGCCCCTTCAAGAGTATCCCCTGCTAGGCATGCTCCTATAAATAAATGGACGAAGTGGATGCCAGTCATATCGCATGCATGGAAGAGGAGCTCATCTCTGAAATCCAGAGAAATGAGCATGCATTGAAGATCTATAACCGACTGGATAAGGTCATCTCCATTGCCCTGGGTGCGTGGGTGCGTGGGTGCATTCTATTGCTGACCAGTGGCACGATGGGGTCTGCTCTGACCGGTGTGGGTGCTGTGGCATCCATTCCCCTGGGTTCCCTCGCCTGCTTATGTGCTACGGGAAATATGGTCTTGTCCTTGATCTCGCGCCGAGTCGCCAAGAAGAAAAAGAAGCATCGAGGTATCGTGGTATCGGGTATCGAGGTATCGGGATTAGCCAAACCCTATAGGTCTCAGCAGGCAGGTGAAGATGGTGCTCCTGCAGTCTGCCTGAAAAATTATTACGATGAGAAGGATCAGCTTCGTCAACCTTCTACCCCCATAAGTGAAGAATTGAATGCGCATGCGCCGTAGGGAGGGTTCTTCCATTCGCGCCCGCTCGGCTCCGCCTCACGCCGCGCTCATTCCAGAACCCTCCATAACAAAGTGCCAAGTGACCAAAAAAAAAAATTTCCCAATCCGTTTTGGATTGGGAAATTTTGCGTCTCCAAGATTTTTTTTTTTTTCTCTTTTTTTTTTTAACTTTCTCACCAGATCGTAGGAAAGGTATTCCTGCTTAGTTTTCTTGCTCAGCTTGAATGCGGTGCTCCGAACGAAAGCTCCTTGCAAGGGACCCTTCTATTTGTTAAGCGTGGGGCAAGCCCATACTCTGGTGATTTCTCCTTGTCTGTCTTTCAGAGTGAGAATCCTGCTTTTGCCAAACTTACCTTCCACTTCAATCACCTCCAAGATCTTATAGATCACTCCAGTAGGTAAATCCTTCCATTTGATGCCTTCCTGATTCTGGTCCTGCACTTTTTCCTGAAAGGCGTCTTCGCTGATGAAGTCGTCTTGGGAGATTTCGACGAATCCAATGTGTACAAAAGTCATATTTCTTGTCCTTACCCTATGCTCAATAGTAGTGCCGTCCGTTTCCACTTGGCCGTCGGGGGTTGGGGTCCTATGCAGGATTTCCCCTTGAAAAGGGTAGGTGCGGCAGAATTGTCATTTTCCTACTACAAATGAGACCTTCAACATTTGAATTTTTTGTCTATATATAGCCTAGGTGAGCGATACAGGCTCTTGAAAGCCTCTTCATCTTTGGTTTGTCAGCAACAACTGTAAGGAAACGAAATTATGAATAGCCTGATATAACAATGGAAAGCATTTCACATAGGCTAGGACTTGGTTTATGCATTAAAGGTTTCCGGATATTAGAAGAGACAAGCATAGATAACTATTGCTATCTATGTTTGTCTTTTGTTATTTATTGTTTTTCTTGTGCGGTTCCCTGGTTGACTGTGACATGTGATTGTAATGTTCGGCCATTGTAAGTGTCCTTCATTAATTAGAAAAATATTTTGTAGTTGCATTGAATCAAAATCAATGATACTTCATCTTACTCTATCATATCCCTGAACTCCACTCGAATAAGATGGAATTCTTTAGATGTACACATCTTAGGTCTGCTGTCATGTAAGATTCCATCATTCTCCTAGGATATTTTAACATCATGAATCAACACTTCTAGACCACAATTGCATTATTTAGCTAAGTCATTCAGTGTTTCGTCGGTATGATCGCCTTGCAGAAACCAAGCTTACATGCCGCGTCTTTCAGTTCTCTCCGTTTTTAACTTGTATATTTTGTTCATTACTATTCTGTATCGTTGGCCATCTACTCAGCGTAAAATAATAGCAGCGGAAAGAGTTCAGTGGAGAGGGACAAGATTCGTCACAAACAACTTTAAGCAGACGAGCTGTGTCTGACCAGAATGAGCCGTGGCTTGGAAGAACTGCAGATAAAAAGAGTGCGGACCAGGACCATACTTCTCTTCAAGAGAGTCCACCGCTTTGCAGACATACCACCAAACAACTATCTTATTCCTACTGGTACCATCTCCAGAGGTCATAACCCGAAGTTCTTGCAACCACATACAAGACCAGCCACGATGCAATACTCAAACAATCAGGTCATCGAACATACTGCCACAACTGTTGGTCAACATGGACTCCCTTGAAGGAATCAGACAGGGTCTGGCCAATACCACCATGTCACTGCAAATTACACTGCTTGTTTTTAACCTGTACATAGCTGGATTTTAATTGTACAAAGCTGACAGTGGAATAGTTGCAGTGTTTCAGATTACCACTCCAACACTGTTAATACTTAATATACTCAAGTCCTGCGCTTATAGATTATGACGATGATGATAAGTTGGTCTTGTGTTGTATATGACTGTCTGATATATAGCTTTTGACATGGAACTATTTCGTGATGTTGTGACAGTATTGAGATTTTGCAGTTATATCAATTGTTTCCTGACGATGTCAGTTTTCATCAAACTGAACTAAGGAGTACATGACATTCTGTCGTATGCATTTTTACCTTGACCATAATTTCACGGTTTATAGCCAGTTTACATGTAAGTTTAAATAATCATTCAAGATGCGGGGGTATATTTTTGGTTTGTCAAAATACATTTGCATATATTGTCCCCGATTTGGAATATAATGGGATGCTTTCATATTAATCATGTGTATTCATTTTGTAAGACCATTACACCTCATGGCATTTGATCTTCTTGGCATGTGATCTACTTTTTGAAAACTATCATTGGGTAAATCTTCGAATGGTCAGTGATAGAGCTGTCGTATTTCACATATGCATTCCTTGTAGTAAAGATTTTGCAGTTGGTACCCTAATGTAAGACTTTGTGACAATGACCTTGCCATGACATAAGTTTTAAGCAACGGGTTTTCAAGAGCCTCAGTTGATAAACCGTTATAGGTATCAATGTTGAACTGTTTCTCATTGGTGGTCATGTTGGATGAGAGCAGAACTGCCAGTAACCTGTTTTGAAGTAAGCCACCTGAGAACTATTGTGAATGAAAGGATGTGGGGTCGATGCACGCGAGAAAACGTTACTATAAATACATCGTATGACCAAGCAATGGAACAACGGTTATAAATGACAAAATATTTTCAAATGATTGAATTTCTTCTCATTGGGGCCAGTGTTAAACTACATTCCCAAGTGGCAGTCATCATGGATAGGAAACCACTTTTAAACAGGACCTCCTATTTGTCAAACTACATTTCTGTCACATGACACACAGACTATTTTAACTAGGTTTCTTTCCAAATTTCGATGAGATTTTAAAGAAGATCCTTGAATGTGTTTCCATAGGGTTCATGTAAACAATGATCACGATTGGCGCTATCATTGATAAGATATGAATTTACTAGACACTTTGTTTGAGGGGGATCATATAAAGGCCAATAAGATATGAATTTACTGGACACTTTGTTTGAGGGGGATCATATAAAGGCCATTATGACTACATTTCGTTCGATTTGGATTTGTAGTTTCATAAAAGATATTACGTAATTTGGACATAGGACCCAATGTCAAACTATTTCCCTTCGGTCGACCCTTAGAATAGGTTTTTACTTGCGGTATATTTTTATGAGTCTTGATTCTAAATGAGCTTTAATTTTCAGGGAAAAGGTTTTCGTAGCCATTTAGGATATGTAATGTTGTCCATTTCAGACATATTGATGCACTAACAGTGTCGATCATTTAGATTGCCTTATGATTCAAATAGAAATATAAGTTGTTGAAGCGGAAATTACCATCACCTATGTAATTAATTTTGTGTTGTACATGCCAAAAATTTTTTCCTTTGATTATTTAGTATGAAAGTGCATATGTTTCTACTGCTGCGTGTGTTCTCTTGAAAACTAAATCAAGTTCAAATATTATCTTAAACCGGCTTCCAGGTTAAAAGATAATCAGTCGAAACAAAAATAAATCTCACGCCATTTTGATATCACAGTTTGTTAAACACGTATCTTACCACACGTGAGCTTATGACGTAAATAACTTATATAAGAAGAAAAGTATCATGATACAATATTTCCAGTTATAGTTCATTCAGAGTAGAGACATGTGTAGATAGATATGTATCTATGCATACTGTATGTCTCTGATCAGAGGTAGTGTGATCTTGGAGGAACATTGCCTTTTCAGAATCTGCTCGAGTGGTTTCCGCCAGATAAACGATGATCGCAATGTGAAATGAGAACCGAACCGTCAGTCAAAAGAACGAACAATCCATGGACAAAGGCAACATCGGAAACACTAAGAAACAAGGACACCACTTGAGTACGGGACAAAAAAGAAAAATGAAGACACACATATAGATGAACAATATGGACCCAATAAAAAACAATGGGTGAGATCAGGTGTACCGGTAGATTAAGCATTATCTGCTTCTTATAAGACACCCGCCGTGTTGAACATGTCAACTCCGGTTGTAAAGTCAAATCCGATAGAGGAAAAACAAACTTTAGTTGTAGAGGGAAAGATCTGTTGTCATCTGGGAAACAGATATCCCGTAACGATCGACAAGATAGTCGACAACATGGTTTAGGGGCTCAGGCCGGGACCATACGAGAGCAAAATTTAAAAATTTTAATGGAAATATAACCCGGGAATATTTGGACGTTTTGACTTCAAATAAAATTACATCTTTTCATTTTATATTCTCTTTGGAAATTTCACATAGTACGTTTTAGGCATTTAATTACATAATTTTTAGTGCTAATGTGACAAGTGAGTTAAAAATTATCTTTTAATTCTTTCCTTTATTCTTTCGTTTTAAATTAATCTCTCAATTAATTCTATTGTTCAAAATATATGTTTGTCGCTCGGGAAGCCGGATAGAGTTATTGAATATCTCTGGACACTAATCCGTTTACATACCAACTGTTTTTATTATCTATATATTATTGTTATTTTGTATTGTTATTCAGTTTAGGTCTTGGGTCTGGAAGTATCCAGATACCGCAAAATAAAAGTATATTATTTGGAATACCTTATTAATTTAATATAGCCGGAATATACCCGGTTATATATTGGTCGAGTTAGCCCGCGGCACGATCTTCAGTACCAAGCTCTACCAGAACTAGTTTCCCCAATAATTGTGAGAATCGAAATGAGTCAGTGGCAAAATTACAGATTCAGATCATGGAATAACCAGTCAGAAAGAAGTGGACAACCATTCGGATCATTTGGACATTCAGATATCTTGTGTAAATTTTGTGGAAAGGATATCTGTTTATCTCAGTACCATCAATGCTTTGCTATTCGTTCAATTTGTTATAAGTGCACACTAAATATAGCATTGCATAAATTATTAGCAGTCTAGAAGTGTGACAATGTTAGAAAGTGAGTGTATACTGCACACTAAATAAAGCATTGCATAAATTATTAGCAGTCTAGAAGTGCATCCATTCAGTAACTTGTGTACAGAGAATTTGTACAGATTTTATACATTTTCAGTGGATTGACCCACTTACAGTGTGACGTGTGCTGTATACAGAGGAGGACAAGCTTACCTGATGTCACTCTTTTTTAGAGTTCACACTGTTAGGGCTTAAGTTTTTATTGTTGTATTTGTAGTCAGGTTTGTGTTTTGTGGTTGTTTAGCGTCTTTGGTCTTCCGTCTTCTAGTGTTCTTGAATTTGCCTTGTCTCTGGACTTCGATATATGTAATCCTGAAATTTGTTCATTCGGTATTCCACTGCCGTTCTTTTTATAAAGGATACATGCAAAATGGATAGAATTCGTCAAATATGTTATTTTTTGTTTACTACCCCACTAAAATGCATTATTGTCCTTTGATAAGTCATCCATGATTCCAAATTTAGTCAACAATATAAGTATTTTGACAAGTACTTCAGTTTCAGTTATTCTCAAGAAAAAAACGAACAAAAAAACAACTCCTATAATTGTCACAAAAATATAGAAATGCTAAGAAAGACAAAAATCATCTTATTTTCAACTATGTTTAATTAACCTCTATGTTATAGGGTTCAATGTTTAACTGTCTCCAACTGGTGATCATGTTGTATAAAGTGCAGACCTGCCAGAAACCTGTATTGAAGGGGCCATCTGAGAAAACTTTGATAAAATCCTTTTATAAATAACAAAATTCGGAAGTTACTGTTAACTTAGTTTCTGCACATGCGCATGTCGACAATTATTGTCTCTTCAGTGTATATCAAATCAAAACATTTGGGAATCCATATACCGAAATTTGTGTGAAATCTGATAGAGACCAAAATTACATAATCTAAATAGGAAAGCCAAAACCAGCTAAGGTCAGAGCTATGTAAGAGGGAGATACTCCTTAGTCTTTTATCTTAAATTAAGATATTGCAAGATTCTAAATAAAATCGCACCAAAGTACTGGGAACTGGGTTGGTGAATACCCTCGGGGACTAACAGTCCACTAGCAGAGGCATCGGTCCAGTGTTAATAAATAACGAAATACCGACGTTACTGTTAATTAAGTTTCTGGATATGCACATTTCGACAACTGATGTCTCTTCAGTGCAGATCAAATCAAGACATTTGGAAATTCATATACCAAAATATGCGTGAAATCTGATTGAGAACAAATTACCAATATAATCTAAATAGAAAGGCTATAAATAAGAAGGCTATAAAAGCTATAATGGAGGGAGATTCTCCTTTGTTTTAAAGTAAATTTTCTTATATTTAGATATTGCAAGATTCCAAATAAAATCGGGGTTCGGGTCAGTACCAAAGTACTACCAACTGGGTTGGTGAATACTCTCGGATCGGGGACTAAAAGTAGTTTCAGATGTTTTTTTCAAAGGGAAGTTCTAATTGGGACATTATTTCCAGAGAAAAAGATTTTTGAATGTGATTTCGTAGCCATCTTTGATCAGTTCTTTTACTTTTAGCTGATGTCCATTTCAGATATATATTTATTGATATACTTACAGTGTTCAATCATCATTTAAATATAATCATGCAGTTAGTATGATCTAAATAGAAAGAAGGAAAAGTGCCAACATAAAGTTTTGTGAAGCAGAAGTTCTTGATATCATCACCTATGTAATGATTGAATCGGTCCATGCCAAGATTTTTGTTTTTAATTTTTCAGTATCTAAGTGCATATGTTTCTGCTGTTGTGTATGTTTTCTTGAAAACTAAATCATCTTGAAACCGACTTCCAACTAACCCTAATGTAATTATGAAATTCACAACTAGACATTACTGTTCGATTTAAATAACAAAATACCGAAGTTACTGTTAATTTATTTTCTGCATATGCGTATTTCGACAATTTATGTCTCATCAGTGCAGATCAAACCAAAACATTTCCATTAGCCGAAAAACATGTTAAACTGATAGAGAACAAATCACAAAAAGGATCTAAATAGAAAAGCCAAAATTTAGCTAAGGACAGAGCTATGCATGAGGGAGATACTCCTTAGTTTTAAACAAATTTTA
>MJUU01033483.1:18014-45061 GCA_002080025.1 Modiolus philippinarum | reverse complement strand
AAATATGATAAATTAATATCCTAGAATCTATAATATAAAATATAGAAAATGCAGAATTATGGATAAGGAATGTGAAAACAATAAAAAGAGAAGATAAAATTTACAGCATAGAATTTCTCTGGTGGCGGAAATACCCCTCCATATGCATGACCCCTATGAAAATGGCGTATTTTTATTGCAATTCCAGATCGCAACCATAATTGTTTCATATATTTTGTCATCTGAAAATCCTTTCCCTCCTGGAACCAAACTTCTTTTAACGTCTTTAAAATTTGGAATATCTAAATTAAGAAAATTTTGTTCAAACCTAATGAGTATCTACCTCTTGCATAACTCTGTCCTTAGCTGATTTTTGGCTTTCGTTTTAGACCTGATTGGTAATTTGTTTTCTATCAGCTTTTA
Source organism: Modiolus philippinarum (assembly GCA_002080025.1). Taxonomy (NCBI): domain Eukaryota; kingdom Metazoa; phylum Mollusca; class Bivalvia; order Mytilida; family Modiolidae; genus Modiolus; species Modiolus philippinarum. The sequence continues at coordinate 44,659 of MJUU01033483.1, read as the reverse complement.
CACATATTTCAATTGTGAACCACTACAAATCAGGTGCTCCAGAAGGGTAAACATGATCTCCTCCGTCACACTGCCAGTGAAAAGTCCAGTTTTGTGAAGTTAACTATTGGAAAGTCGAAATCATCACGCTTGTTGTAAAGTTTTGTTTTCAGACGTCCAGAGTTGTCAATAACAACGGCAGTAGAATACCGAAGGAACAAAGCACGAGATTACATCATTCGAAGTCCAGAAACAAGGCAAAAGCAAAAACTAGCTCTTGTATGAACCTGGCTTCATATGAACAAAAATCAAATCTGCGAACAGTGGCGCACAATTATTCTCCATAGGTATCCTTATTGTCTGCTGGAAAACATGTCCCCCAAATTCTACAGATATGTTATAAAAAATCAAGAAGTTCAGCGTTGCGATAACATTTTCCTCTGTATAGTTTTTGTGTGAATCGGTGTGATGTTTAGCAAGATAGGCCCCATTTTTGCCTACCTACCAAAGTGGCATAATAAACAGTAAATTTCGTTATGCTGTACACGTGTTTCAAGGAGTAACCTCTCATCAGCAGCTCAAAAATAGGAAGTTCAGTTTTTTTGGAAAATCTAAATCAGCACGTTTGTTTTTTTAAACGTCTATATTTATCAATATAGAGGTGGTATCAGTCTAGGTATGATGCTAATGATGGCGTATAAACGGTTAAAGTTCGAGTTCATTTTGATATATAAGACTTCAATGAAAGAACATCATTTATGTAACGGAAACTGGAATTAAAGGACCTGGCTAGCTTATTGTGTGTTTTTTTTCGGAACAAGCCCTTGTATGAATCTATCTTCATCTATCCGCAAGACCTAGAGATAAAGGAAACGACAGAAACAAAAAATCGGCATCTTTTTTGGACTTATATTTCGAATTTGATGAAAATGGTCATCTCAGTACTAAAATTTGCGACAAAATTGAAAATTTTAATTTTCAAAATTTTCAATTTCCCTAACATGGACAGTAAAATTCCATACCAATGGAGTGTATGTTTCATAGTTGATTCGTTACGCGAGAGCTAGCAAAAATTATACAGACTTTCTCATTGGACATAGATATCTCCGTAACCGCCTTATTAATCAAGTCCTAAAAAATACCATCTCATACGATCAGTTAAAAAATTCTTTAAAAGATACCAGTACCTTGTGGAAAAATTTTAAGTTTCGGTCCGAACTCTGATTTGGGTACCAGTTAACCGGTTTAACCCTACCTCTGGCTCTTGCTGGTGCCGGTTCCAAGTCCGGCTGTCCCGAGTTCCTAACGTTGTTTTACGTTTGTCTTTTGTTTTTATTGTGTTTTTTCTTGTACAGTTCCTTGGTACATTGAGGCCTGTGACTGTGTTTTTCAGTCATCGTAGGTGTTTCCTGTTATCCTTTTATACTATTTTCAAGATTTTTTTCTTATAGTACTGGGATGATCATTTCTTTCAACTATCTACGACCTTTCAATTGCTATTGAGTTGCTACCTCAATGGAAGGGGAGGTTTGGCATGCCATAAAACCGGTTAAACCCACCATTTCTTTTAAAATGCCTGTACCAAGTCAGAGCCATTGGTCTCCACCTGATTTGTCTTTTTGTTTCATGGACTTCGGCTCTTGACAACTCTGTTTGGTAATTTTGTTATTACCCAGTTCCTAGAAATAAAGAAACAAATTTGCTAAAGTGGCGCATAATTAGTCCCCATAGGTATGCCTATTAGCAGCTGGAATACTTCTCCTCAAATTCTTTAAATATGATATATCAATAGAAAATATTTCATCCGATGACATCTTCCTCTTTATACATTTTATTGGAGAGGTTTCAATGCGCTCACACTGGACTGAAGATGATCACAAATAAGCGATATGTTGTTATATTCAACTTGCTACACGAAAATGTCTTGAATACAGACAACATAGACAACATCATATTGCGGTTTATATGATATCAAACAACAATAGCATCAAACCTACAGATAACACTTTACAACATTAAATTGTCATCTGTAGAATACATCGGCAAACGAATACCGAAGCAAGAACGAGGAAAGGGGAACAGCAACACGAATTGAGACAATAAGGAAAAGTAGAAAAGTAGATGTTCAAAATGATTACATATACTGCTCAGTTTCAAACATACTATTTTGGTTATTAGTATTTGAGTTAAATAGACAGTTAGTTGATTGGAAGTACTCAACACACTTTATTTCAGACTGGGGTAGTGTCAACACTCAGTTAGTTGTTTGGAAGTATTCAACACACTTTATTTCAGACTGGGGTAGTGTCAACACTCAGTTAGTTGATTGGAAGTACTCAACACACTTTATTTCACACTGGGGTAGTGTCAACACTCAGTTAGTTGATTGGAAGTACTCAACACATTTTATTTCAGACTGGGGTAGTGTCAACACTCAGTTAGTCGATTGGAAGTACTCAACACACTTTATTTCACACTGGGGTAGTGTCAACACTTTTCATTTGTCTTTTTCCATATGTGCAGTTAATTCGATGTGTAGATGTTTCAATTCGTATTTGTGTTCGGGAAAAAAAATTAAGGAGGTTTTCATAGTGTAGAGTGTTAAACTATATTCCTTAATAGTGGCTCACTGAGATGAGATGTAAATTCGTTGGATTCTTTTTGAAGGGGACTTCTGAGGACAATAATGATTACTTTTGTATCTAATTAGAGTTTTTGTTTCAGAGAAAAAAATGTCACTGAGTTTGTTTTCAACCCATTTCGATGTTAAACTATGTTCCTACAGGCGGCCATCTAGAATGGGGCGCAGACCATTGTGACTAATAATGCCCACTTTAAACCCTCCTTTATAAGTTTTTAAATCTGTTTAGACATATTAACCATAACCACAGTGTACGATGATCTTTTAATTTAACATTTCAAGTAAGTATAATCAAAATAGAAAAAGAAGAAAAAATTGGGAAATAGAAAACCTTGATATAATCACTCACTTATTCTTTGAATTTTCTATTATGAAAGTGTGTATGGTTCTGCTGTTGTGTACATTTCTGGAAGACTATATCCAATGCAATTTTCTTCCCATTTTAGATAATCACTTGACACAAAAATGGATTCAATGTATTTGTGATATTCATATTTAGATTACTACATCTTTCTTTCCACACGCGAGTTTATGACGTCAATATATTATACATGAAGAAAATATCATATCATAATGTATATATTTCCATAATATTTTCCAATTAAGAGAACCTTGGAAGTATTTCAATCATTTTGCCTTAAAAAACCCTTGAATGGTGCCTGCCGGATCAACAATGACCGCAATATTAAACATGATACCGGTATGCTATTGTGGACAAAGATGTTCTAATACACTGATTTGCATATAGGAACAAAACTTTGAAAATACGATCTTTGGGCGATATCTATAAAACATTGCTTGGAACATCTGGTTACGATCCAAGATGACCAAAAGCGAGGATCATAGTTTAGAGTTAGACCACCTTGAACTAAATTGGATGACTTCCTCTGAAACTACTTGAACTGGAAATAAACTTCTCAATTGTTTCTCGAATGGACACAATCCATGTATCCTTCAGGTTTGATTCAAGATGGCTTGCAAGGGGATTATATATGACAACATTAATATCAAACGGTATGAAACTCTGAAACTTTTGGAATATTGTATCCATACGGTCGTTAGGAGGTTTTCTAAAATACTTGTGTCATAGGTTCTAGACATATTCAAAATAGTCACTATCAGAGAACATAATTAAAAAAAATGGAAGGTATGGGAAACATACTGATATCTGATTATGAAAAAAATTGAACCATCAAGTTTGTCACAATGCTAACTTTTCGATGCCTTTACATACATTTATACATATACTGGGGTAACTAAAACCATTGTCACTCATAAGTCTTTTGATAACCCCTTCCAAAAAACATGTTCGAATTTCTGTTCAATTGCAGACAAATTTTTGGCATATCCAATGGAAATGCGATTTATATCTTTAGTTCTAGTATCAGTTCCAAAGTATCGAGATCACAATTATTTACGTAATTGCATCTTTACGTGCTATTCTAAAAGTATCTTGTTCTGTCTCAAAATGAACATTTTGTTGAGAAATAAAGAGAAAATATAGACAGGTAAAGATGAAAAGTCGTTATATTGACGTCTGAGATTTACATAACTCTATTCTTACGTAAAAAATAAATCTTCAAGATGTACATCCCAAGATCGTTTTATACATGTTGCAATATTTAACTTAATTCTCCCTAGTACATATTTGTTGGCATTGAAAGTATGACTTTGTTGGAAAGTGTATTCTTCACACTATATATAGTTACTAATATGCAGAGTATTCGCGCAAAATTTATAAAGTATCCTTGCAGAATGGAAAGAAGTTTTTCTTTTTTCTTCCACACAAAAATACATGATTGTCCTTTGATATTTTACGTAAGGATATGGAGTAAATGAACATGAGACCATAACACATACGCTAACTCCAACTGCAATAATTTTAATGAGCTGCATGGTAAACATCTTTATACAAATGAATATCTTCATAAGCAGTGACTTATCAGTTACGCCGAAGATAAACAATAAAGTGAATATAGTAAAAAAGATGCAAGCAACTCCTGAAATTGTCACAACTCAAAAATGCCGAAGAGCTATCTTTGCAAAAGGAGGAAAATCCTTTACAAAGCCAAAATTTACTGCAATACCGGTATTTGCACTGGGTAGGTGGACTTTTAGTCCCAGAGGGTATCTAATCACTATAGCCCAGTAATTTAGCACTTCTTTGTTTGAATAAAAACCGGTCATTTGAAGATTAACACGAGTCTGCAATTCAAGCTCTTCCCTTTGTTGAATTTGGCTTTACTTGTATTTCCCTATGATTATTAGATCTCATGGTTATCCCAGCCATACGTTTGATTTTTATCTCGAAGCCATGAAATGGCTGGAGAGATATTGATATGGCAAGAAAAAATCACGTGCCCCGCATGAGGCTTCAAGCCTATTAACAGCTCTAAAAGATGATCTTCGTGCTTCCGATGAAATATAGTGCGCTAGTTTCTTTCAAAATCGTATACATTTAGTATTTAAGTTATATTTCTTCATTTTCTTGAGTTGAATACAGTGTTGTTTTAATAAATTGAAAACAATATGCATGTTTATCAAATTACTCGTTTTTTTTTATATTGCGTCTCGGATCAACGCACTTGTCGCGCAGTAATTTGCGAGATGAAAATAACATTGTTTACCTGTGACAGTGCATATATTTATAGCAATGAAATCAACATGCGAAATCACACTATCCGATTATTTTCACGTATTACGGAATAACTTAATACATGCAGACGTGTTCTTTGGATGACTACGAAGTTTTGCCACATGTAGATTTTCAGGGCTTCGAGATTCAGCTACATCGGAGCTTTGATTTTATCTGGAGGGAAAAGACTAAGTTGTTGAAATGGACATTTTCATAACAGCCATAGAAAGCGAAATAACAGTGAATTTCCTTACAATGTTTTTAAAGTTTTCTATCATTTCAACATTGTTCTTCTTTGATATGTTTGGACAAGTTTGGATTTGTAACCCAGCTTTATCATAATGGTCAAATAAAAACTTTCTGTAACAATATTGTTTCATTTGTCACTTATTGACAATTGACCCCAAGGCTAGGAAACGGTTTCAATTTTTTTTTGTCATCTGAAAATTCTATACAAATTTGAACCCATTTTCTTGTGAAGCCCCTTTGAAACGTGTCCAAAATACATTGTTTTCAGAGGCAAAAATATTCTATTATTGAATGATAGTGATAAAAAACATGTCTGAAACCAAATTTGATTATGAAGGTAACATCCGTTTGTCCACTCAGCAGAGAGAGCTTTTAGCGTAGAACATAATTTGATAAAATTTATTGTTCTCAATGATCCCTTGTTAACTTCTATTTAAAGTTTTGATTATCAGGTCATTGTACTACTGAATATTGCCAACATAATTAAAGAGACCACTGATACACCGTCATCAGCATCATACCTGGACCTATACCTCTACATTGACAACTCTGGACGTCTGAAAACAAAACTTTACGACAAACGTGATGATTTCGACTTTCCAATAGTGAACTTCCCGTTTTTGAGCAGTAATATTCCCACTTCTCCGGCATATGGCGTGTGCATTTCACAACTCATTCGCTATTGCCGTGCCTGTAGTTTGTACAGCGATTTTGTCAACAGAGCGAAATTACTGTCTCAAAAACTTATACATCAAGGGTATGTTCAGTCACTGTTGCAATTGTCACTACAGAAGTTTTACGGTCGTCACCATGATTTGCCAGACCACAAATGAGAACAGATATCTTTGGGCAGATCCAGAGTTTGTTACCGGACTGACTAACACCGACTGTGACAAAACCGGACTTTTCACTGGCAGTGTGATGGGTGTCACGCGTGGAGCAGATCATGCTTACCCTTCCGGAGCACCTGATGATACCTCAGTTTTAATAGGGGTTCACACTGCTAGTGCTTTAGTTTTGTGACGGTCTTGTTCTTTTTTGTTTATTTGTTTTGTCTTTGTCATTCTGTCTCAATTCGTGTTGCTGTGAATTGCCATGATTTTGGATTTATGATTTTAGAATTTCCCCTTTCCTCGTTCTTGCTTCGGTATTCGTTTGCCGATGTATATGTCATAATTGACAATTTTCTCATCAAAAATACCTTTTTGTTTGGATTTGAAACTTGTAATTAGAAGTGGTGCAATCAAAAATGATGGCCATCCCCACACTCCCTGTTTGACACAGAAAACAGTTTTATCATATGTTTAGCAATAAATACAGACGTTTTAAATATGTGATACAGTACATGAATTTCATTCCGTATTCGCACTATGACGTCATACCCTTTATCGCATGGCTTACCCTTTATCGCATGCCCTTTATCGCATGGCTAGACCTGTATCATACCCTTCTCAAAAAAAAATTTGTTTTTAATTCGACATATTTTTTAAAATGAAAGTGGGGGTAAATAAATTGGGGGTAATTTTTTTTGGGGGGGGGTAAAAAAAATTTGGGGGTAAAAAATTTTTTTGAAGGGTAACAAAAATTTTGTTTCGCGTGAATTTTGGTGTCAATTTAAAAAATCTAGCAAACCTTTTTCTATTACATGTTAGATTTTATACCATACTTCCAGTCCTTTCCACCCAATTTGAATTTTTTTTTCACAAAATACTTGCTTTTCTCTTACGGATTAAATTTTTAAGTATTAAGTAGTCCTCTGTTTAAATATATGATAAACTGTATAATACATGGCAAAATCCGTATCACATGCCGTATCATCCCTCGACCAANCCTGTATCATACCCTTCTCAAAAAAAAATTTGTTTTTAATTCGACATATTTTTTAAAATGAAAGTGGGGGTAAAAAAATTGGGGGTAATTTTTTTGGGGGGGGGTAAAAAAAATTTGGGGGTAAAAAATTTTTTTGAAGGGTAACAAAAATTTTGTTTCGCGTAAATTTTGGTGTCAATTTAAAAAATCTAGCAAACCTTTTTCTATTACATGTTAGATTTTATACCATACTTCCAGTCCTTTCCACCCAATTTGATTTTTTTTTCACAAAATACTTGCTTTTCTCTTACGGATTAAATTTTTAAGTATTAAGTAGTCCTCTGTTTAAATATAATACATGGCAAAATCCGTATCACATGCCGTATCATCCCTCGACCAATATCATCCCTCGGGCCAGAGGCCCTCGGACTGATATTGGTAACTCGGGATGATACGACATGTGATACGGATTTTGCCATGTATTATTCCTATGTTATAGACCCTAGGTGTAATTATAATTTCAAAACTTTCAAATTGCTATATCAAGGAAGGGCCAGTAAAATCACTGTTGGAATAGTGAACATATGTAAAGTGGAACATGACTATTCAGACACCTGAATATTCGAATATCCTGTCACTTACGGTCCAAAAGACAGCTTTTTAAGTTTTCTTAACCATCTGTGTAATCTGCCATACTTCTGTGGTCCAGTGCTGTGTCGAAATACACAGGTTCCATCGTATTTTGATGTGTATTTTTTGTCTTTTAAATGATTTAGTTTCAAATCCTACAATATTTAACAGTACTTCATTTACCTTCCAAAAACAGATGCGGTAGATGTGACCTTTTAATACAGAAACTTTAATAATTGTCTTATAATATGAAACAAACATTGGTATGCTGTCAATCCATCGTCGTGTGAATATTATACTGTTATAGCTCCACTTTTTGAAAAATTGGAGATAACAATGCAGTTCGGCTAATTTTATACTGATCTGTCTCCCTATGGTGAGATCGCTCTACATTAGTGAGTTTTTGTATGATTTTTAGGGTACCCCCGATGTTATATCTCCATTGTCCATTAGAAAAGCATGTACATCCGGGTAGCAAAATCGTAAGAAAGTTCAACCCTGTAGTTTCTATAATGTTACATCTCCGGGACTTATAACATTTTTTGTGTTTTTAAAGTAAGATTTTGAAAATCAGAATGTTACAACAGCCAAAAAAGTGTGAATTAATTCTTTAATGTGACGAATAAACTTCATTTAAAAGATTCATTTTACTTGCTTGTTATGTACAAAATGTCGTTTTGGAACTTTGATGCAACTTTCTACCAAAAGTTTGGAAAAAATAGACCTGAAACTTTAAATCGATTTTTCTCAGTTTCAGAAAATTGTGATGTACAACAGTATAATATTCACACGACGCCATGTTTTCATGATTTGATTTGACAAAAGTACCCAAGTTTTTGATTCAGAAAAGCATGTCAGTGGGTGTCAATTTATTACTTTAATGTAAGGGTAAGCTCTTTATATCTTCACATCACACATAAAATCATTGTATTTCCCATAATCTCATTTCAAATCACATTTTCTATTACAATCTCATCACAGAATTCAAGACAAAACATAATAGGTTTGCAAAAAATATAAAAAAAATACGTAATAATTTGATTTGGATTATATTTCAATTACATGAAATAAATAAATGAAAAAGAAGATAATTTTTTTACGATACCTTTTCTATTTGAATCAGGAAAATGTAGACAGAACCATATAACTTTATGATACCGAAGTTACTGTGAATTTATTTTCTGATAAAAACTGATAGAGATGGTCTAAATGTAAAGCCAATATCAGCTTGGGACAGAGCTTTGCGTAAGGGAGATACTGCTTAGTGTTCAACAAAATTTTCAATAATTTAGATATCGCAAGGTTCCAAATAGAATCAGCTTTCGGGTCAGCACCGAAGTAGTCAGTAACATGAGCCAAGTAGTCAGTACCATGAGCCCAGTAGTCAGTACCAACCATGAAATCATGAGTGTCCAATTAAGCTGAAATCAACATGCAGGAATAATGGTAAACAAAGATTTTTTTTATCCACAATGACCTTATCATCAAAACTTTTGATAGAAGTTCACAAGGGATTCTTGAGGACAATAAATTCTGGTTACATCTTGTTTTATCCTAAAAGCTTCCTCTGTTGATCAGGCGTACGGATGTGACCTTCATATCCAAATTTAGTATCAACAAGCAAAGTCGTTTCACAGAAGTTTTTATTAAATTATTTTCTTGTATCATTCAATGATAGAATATTCTTGCTGTTGAAAACAATGTATTTTGGACATTTCCATGTATTTTGGACATTTCCCATGTTTTTTAAAAAGATATTTCCCATGTATTTTGGACATTTCCCGTGTATTTTGAATATTTACCATGTATTTTGGATACAACCCATGCATTTTGGACATATTCCATGCATTTGGACACATTTTTAATGAGATCTCAGAAGAAGTGTGGTTCACATTTGGAGAGAACTTGCAGTTGACAAAAAAAAAAATGAAACCAATTCCTATATAAAACAATATTGTTACAGAAAGTTTTTATTGGACCATTGTGATAAAGCTGTGTTACAAATGGTCCAAATATTTCAACTCTGTTAGGAAATTTTCAGTTGTTTTTTTTTTGTATTTTTATGTTCTACAGACATTTTGTTTTGATTATGTTATCCTCAGGTACAAAAATTACGTAAAACTGAATTTCCAGTAAATCTTAGTTTTGCAGATTAGCTGTTTTTGGTAACCTATGCAGCCCAACAGTACAGTAGCAGGGACAACTAGAAGAAACAGAATGGTACATTACATAGTCGACTATGGGAAACTAGATGCATCTTTTACTGGTATTTAAAATGACTGCATACACAACTTAGTTTTAATTTACTGTTTTCGGTATAAGTATTTTAAGCAAGTTAATAAACAGTAAGTCGGTCAGAAAAAATATTTTAGATTGGGATTTTATAAATAATAATGATATGGAGTAAATGAACATTCGAAAAAAAAGAGAGCTTGTCAGTGGAACTCCTCCTACATTTTTGAATTTATGGATTTAATTTTGTGATAGAATTGTTGCATATAGTCTGCAGATGCGCAATAAGCTTTCGGATTTTTGATATTGGTCTTGGTGCAAACAAGAGGCCCCCATGATGTCAATCTTGACAAATGTGAGCTTGTCAGTGGAACTCCACCTACATTTTTGGATTTACGGCTTTAATTTTGTTATAGAATTGAAGCATGTAGTCTGCAGATGTACAATAAGCTTTCGGATTTTTGATATTGGTCTTGATACAAACAAGAGACCCCAAGATGTCAATTTTGACACACATGAGCTTGTCAGTGGATTTCCTCCTTCATTTTTGGATTTATGAATTTAATTTTGTTATAGAATTGTTGCATATAGTCTGCAGATGTGCAATAACCCTTCAGATTTTTGATGCTTGTCTTTGTGCAAACAAGAGGCTCCATGATGTCAATCTTCACACATGTGAGCTTATCAGTTGAACTCCACCTACGTTTTGGGATTTATTGATTTATTTTTGTAATAGAATTGTAGCATGTAGTCTGCAGATGTGCTATAAGCTTTCGGATTTTTATCCCCGCACTTTTCTGAAGAAAATGTGGGGATATTGTTTTGGTCCCGTCCGTCCGTCCGTCTGTCTGTCAGTCTGTCCGTCTGTCCGTTAGATAGACCTTGTCAGTGGAACTCCTCGCTCATTTTTGAATTTAGTGTTTTAATTTTGTTTTAGAATTGTTGCATATATGCTGCAGATGCACAATAAGCTTTCGGATTTTTGATATTGGTCTTGGTGCAAACAAGAGGCCCCAAGATGTCTATTTTGACAACTGTGAGCTTGTCAGTGGAACTCCTCCTTCTTTTTTGAATTAAATGCTTTAATTTTGTTTTAGAATTGTTGCATATATGCTGCAGATGCGCAAAAAGCTTCCGGATTTTATAAATTAGTCTTGATGCAAACAAGAGGCCCCAAGATGTCGATTTTGACACATGTGAGCTTTTCAGTGGAACTCCTACATTTTTGGATTTATGGATTTAATTTTGTTATAGAATTGTTGCATATAGTCTGCAGATGTGCAATGAAGTTTCGGAATTTTGATTCCGAATCCAACTTTGGTAAATTTCCTGAAAATGTTAAAGACTCATATTTTTTTAACTTTTAGCATATGCTTTCATTTTTTTACAAGAGTTTGGAAAAAATAAAATTTTGAATACTTAGAATTCTGAAATGTGATTCCAATTTTGGAAAATATCCTGAAAGTCTCAAAGACCACTTATTTTTTGGAATACATGTAGTAATTTGTTTCAATTAAGACTAACATTTTCACCAACTGAATTTCAAAAATATTTGATTCCAATTTTGGTAAATTTCCTGAAAGTGTCAAAGACCACTTATATTTTGGAATTCTGCCTAGCAACCATACTGTTAGGATTTGTTTCTATTACGGCAATAATTTTCACCAATTGGATTTCAAAAATATTTGATTCCTATTTTGGTAAATTTCCTGAAAGTGTCAAAGACCACTTATTTTTTGGAATTCTACCTAGTAACCATCCTGTTAGGATTTGTTTCTATTAGGGCAATCATTTTCACCAATTCGAGCTAGAAAATAATTGTTCCAAATTTGGTAAATTTCCTGAAAGTGTCAAAGACCACTTATTTTTTTTAATTCTACCTAGCAACCATACTATTAGGATTTGTTTTCATTAGGGCAGTCATTTTCACCAATAGGATTTTCAAAATAATTGATTCCAAATTTGGTAAATTTCCTGAAAGTGTCAAAGACCCCTTATTTTTTGGAATTCTACCTAGCAACAATAATGTTAGGACTTGTTTTGATTAGGGCAATCATTTTCACAAATTGAATTTTCAAAATAATTGATTCCAAATTTGGTAAATTTCATGTAAGTCTCAAAGAAAACTCATTTTTGGAAATTCTACCTAGCAACAGTATATCCTTGTATTCTTTCTTAGTAAAAATAGTGACTATCAATATTTTTTAAGAAATGTTGTGGAAAATTACCCCAAAGATCTATAACAACTGTTTTCTGTGTCAAACAGGTGAGTGCGGGATGGCCATCTTTTCTGATGGCACCAATTCTAGTTGATATTGGTCTTGGTACAAACAAGAGGCCTCAAGAAGTTTGATTTTGACACATGTGAGCTTGTCAGTGGAACTCTGTTTTCTGTGTCAAACAAGGAAGTGCGGCAATGGCCATCATTTTTAGTGGCACCACTTCTAGTTGGTATTGTTCTTGGTGCAAACAAGTGCCCCCAAGATGTCAATTTTGACACATATGAGCTTGTCAGTGGAACTCCTCCTACATTTTTGAATTTCGGGATTTAATTTTGTTATAGAATTGTTGCATATAGTCTGCAGATGCGCAATAAGCTTTCGGATTTTTGATATTGGTCTTGGTGCGAACAAGAGGCCCCAAGATGTCGATTTTGACACATATGAGCTTGTCAGTGGAACTCCTCCTACATTTTTGAATTTATAGATTCAATTTTGTTATAGAATTGTTGCATATGCAAATGCGCAATAAGCTTTCAGATTTTTGATATTGGTCTTGTAGCAAACATGAGGCCCCATGATATCAATCTTAACACATGGGAGCTTGTCACGGGAACTCCTCCTACATTTTTGGATTTCTGGATTTAATTTTGTAATAGAATTGTAGCATGTAGTCTGCAGATGTGCAATAAGCTTTTGGATTTTTTAATTTTGTTATAGAAATGTAGCATACAGTCTGCAGATGTGCAATAAGCTTTCAGAATTTTGATTCCGGTTCCAACTTTGGTAAATTTCCTGAAAATGTCAAAGACTCATATTTTTGAACTTTTAACATATGATATCACATTTTTCGGAAGTGTTTAGAAAAAAATAAAGTTTCGAATACTTAAAATTTTGAAATATGATTCCAATTTTTGTAAATATCCGGAAAGTCTGAAAGACCACTTATTTTTTGAAATTCTACCTAGCAACCATACTGTTAGAACTTGTTTTGTTTTTAACAAATATTTTCATAAATTGGATTCCAAAAATTTTGATTCCAATTTTGGTTAACTTCCTGAAAGTCTCAAAGATCACTTATTTTTTGGAACTCTACCTAGCGACCAAATGATTTGTTTGAATTAGAAGAAACAATTTCACCAATTGGTTTCTCCCAAATATTGCATTCAAATTTTGGTAAACTTGCTGAAAGTTTGAAAGACCTCTTATTTTGGGGAATTCTTCCCAGCAACCATATATCCTTGTATTCTTTTTTAGTAAAAATAGTGATTATCCATAATTTGAATTCTTCGGTGTATTTTAAATGTATTTAAAGCAAAGGGATAAGATCACTGCATGTACTAAGTAATGCAGGACTTGATTCTGGTAAAAAGAATAACTCTCTTTAATCTGGATTAATATATTTACTAGTATATACAAAATGTATATACAAAAGAGTAGACTGAAATGAGTAGTACATGCATTTTAAAGCATTTTAAAGTTCATATTTAGACACCTATCCGGTTCGCTGTCAAAAGACAATAAAAAGGTAAAAGGACAGTATAACAAGAGGCTCTCAAGAGCCTGTATCGCTCACCTGGGTCATGGCTGACACAATAAGTAAAAATAATCACAACGTTTAAGGTTCTCGTTTTCAAATTTGTTTACTGACTGTTATGAGGGTCTCATTTTGAAGTTTGCTGATGTTATATGATCCCAAATTAAACTATGTTCCCCACTGGCAGCTATTTTTGATGGGGCGTAGACCAACTGTCACCTTCCTTGAAGAAAACCATGTAAGGATCATTGTGCCTCACTTTGGTTCCAATTGGCATAGTATTTTCAGAGGAGATCTTTAAATGATTTCCCATGGGGTCCAAGGTTAAACAATGTTCCCCGCTGACTGCCATCTTGGATGCTATGCGGACATGCCAGACACATTTTATGAAAGGGACCAAGTAAGGACCATTGTGACTAAGTATGATTTCAATTGGCCATGTACTTTCAGAGGAGAAGATCTTTTAATATGTTTCCCTATAGGGTCCAATGTTAAAACACGTTCCCTCCTGGCGGCCATCTAGGATATGATGTGGACTTGCTGAACACGTTTTTTAAAAGGGGTCACCTAAGGACCATTGTGACTAAGTTTGGTTCCAATTGGCCCAGTATTTTCAGAGGAGAAGATTTTTGCAATATTGTCAAATTTTGGACAAAGTTCTCCGCTGGCGGCCATCTTGGAAGACGTGCAGACTTGCCGGACAAAACTTTTAAAGGGGACTACCGAAGGACTATTGTGACCAAGTTTGGTTCCTTTCAGAGAAAATCTTTGAATGCTTTCCCATAGGGTCCAATGTTAAACCGCGTTCCCTGCTGGCGGTCATCTTGGATATGATACGGACTTCCAGACATTTCTTTAAAAGGGACCACCTAAGGACCATTGTGCCTAAGTTTGGTTCCAATTGGCCCAGCGGTTTCAGAGAAGAAGATGTTTAAATGAAAAGTTTACGATGGACGGACCACTGACACATTGATGGCAAGAAGATCACCATGGCATAGCCATGGAGGTCAGTTATAAAGTTATGCAGGAATTGAAGTTAAGATGCTACTTCAATATTTATCTGGGAGAGATATTTGTATGGTGGGCAAACAAACCTTACTACCTGACACAATATACAATTATATACAATTATTATTAATTTGTGAAATAAGTATAGTTTAAGAAAGTATTTTTAAAGTAAAATGTAAAAATTTGTACAAAAACACTTTTTTGCTCTTGATAATGTAACAAATAATTTTTTTTAATAAAGTGATAGCAGGGAATTTCTCTAAAACTTAAAAGAGAAAAGTAAATCAAAGAAGATTTGAAAACAGAATTTAAAAAGAAATAACCCATAACCATATGGCATTGAAAAAAAAATTGGTGAAAAAGAGTCAATAACTACAACACAGGCAGTTGGATTTTCTTCAAAATTTCAGAGTATGTAGATCTTGATATGCTGAACATTTTTGCAATTTACACTTCACCTCTATCGGTTACAGTTTTTGAAATAAAAAATATAAATGCATAAATTTTGAAAATTTTACGGAAAAAGGGATGTAGCTCTGAGACGGGTTTTCCGATTTTCTTCAAAATCGCCGGGGAGATAGATCTCGTCATTCTGAACAATTTTACCCTGTCAGATTTCTGATATCTGCAACGGTTTTTGAGTTATTTGCCAAAAACAGCAATTTACCCAAATGTTCTATTTTTAGTAACAGCGGCCATGTTGTTTAGTCCTCGGATTAACCGAACACATTTTTAAAACTACATACCCTGGTGATGACCCAGGCCAAGTTTGGATTAAATTGGCCCAGTGGTTTTAGAGGAGAAGATTTAAAAAAAAAAGTTTACGACGGACGGACGGACGGACGACGGACGACGGACGCCAAGTGATGGAAAAGGCTCACCCTGGCATAGCCAGGTGAGCTAAAACTATTTGCAGGGACTAAACTACAAAAATTTAAACAATGCAAAAATTTTAACAAAGTATCGAGAGCTACATTTTGGACATTGTTGACCATAAATGTAACATATCCTTTCGAAAATATGAGAATGGAAAAAGAATTTTGTCAATATCTGTACATCGAAACTACAAATTACTTTTACAAAATTATAAATCTGATTAGAGTTTAACGCCCACTGATTAAAGTATCAGTTATATTTGGACGAGAACAAGATAAAAAGGTGAAAGGGGCAAAATGGGTATAGGCAGATATTTCGCCTTTGCTACGACTCTCAGTGAATATGCTCATTAGAAAAATACAGAAAGGGTGTTTATACTGCATGGAGAGAAACATTTGTAGGGCTAGCTATGGATATTCTTATAGCTAGGGATATACTGATTTATCCATAGGTAAAAGCTATGTATTTCTACAAACCCGCACAAACTCCTATGAGGTTGAAGTATAATATTTTTCAGAAAAAATAAGCTTTAATGTTCATGCTAGATTTAAGTTTTTGCATCCAGAATCGTTCTTTTGCTTGTCTTTGTGTCTCATTCTAAAATTTAGTTAGCCCAATTGCCATAACCTACGTGTTATTCCAGCTATGTCCAAATGCAAGAAAAGTAACCAACAAGTGCAATTTTTTTGCAAGCCATCATATGCCGTAAATTTGCAAGGCCTAGCCATTTTTGGGCGGTAAGGACTTTAAGGACCAACTATTTTCGCAATATTATTAAAAAACAGACCTTTGGCGTACACTATCCTACCGCCGAAGTTCTGTATTTTAATAAGATGGCTATTTTCGTGAACACTCAACTTCATACATTTATTTCAAAAAGCTCAGCCATCCTAAATCATTTAAAAGACAAAAAATACACATCAAAATACAGCGGAACATGACTATTCAGACACCTGAATATTCCAACATCCTGTCAATCCGACTTAATACGTACGGTCCAAAAGACAGCTTTTAAAGTTGTCTTAACCATCTGTGTAATCTGCCATACTTCTGTTGTCCTCTGCTGTTTCGAAATACACCGGTTCTACCGTATTTTGATGTTTGTATTTTTTTTACATTTTTTTTAATGATTTAGTCTCAAATCCTGCAATATTGAACAGTACTGCAAGTAAATTTACCATCCAAGATAATCTTCAAAGTCACAGTGTGACTTATTAATATAGAAACTTTAATAATTGTCTTATAATATCATGTAATATAATTTGCAGCCTTTTGAAGGTGGTCACTATGGTAGAATAGAATAGAATCTGAAACAAACATTAATATGCTGTCATTCAATTTTTTAATGATTGATTTGATTGATTGATTGATTGAATATTGTTTAACGTCTAATCAGCAATATTTCAGCTATATCAAGACGAGAACAAGTTTGTTGATAAATAATCACTTTGGGGTATGGAAATGGCCATGGGACGGGAAATTCTGACTGCCACTGGAAAAGTAGGGTGAAATCGTCAAGGGCGGGGAATTTAGCCTTGTAGCCGATCACCTACGGACCACCCCAAAAAGAGCTTGCTACAAGGGTTCTTTAACGTGCAGGAAGCGTGGCATTTCTTCCAACACGTGGACCTGAGTTTACATCCCATCCGAAAGATGGGTTGTGTATTTATTAATCCCGCACAACCACGGAATGGGTCCTATTTCTATATCCCGGGACCCTCGGGGTCAGCCTCCGTTTAGGAGGGGTCACACCCCGCAAGCCGGAGATACTGGGTCCTATTTCTATATCCCGGGGTTCCCTCGGGGTCCTCTGTTAGGATGGCTCATACTCCAAGCTCAGAGGATGCTGCGGGCCTATTCTTCAGCCGGGACCGCGCACGGCGGGATTTGATTTGACAAAAGTACCCAAGTTTTTGATTCAGAAAAGCATGTCAGTGGGTGTCAATTCATTACTTTAATGTAAGGGTAAGCTCTTTATATCTTCACATCACACATAAAATCATTGTATATCCAACAATCTCATTTCAAATCACATTATCTGTTACAATCTCATCAGAGAATGCAAGACAAAACATAATAGGTTTGCAAAAAATATAAAGAATGCTTAATAATTTGATTGGGATTATATTTCAATTGCACGAAATAAACACTGGAGAAAGAAGATTAAAAATCTTTTTTTACTTTACTTTTTCGATTTGAATCAGGAAAATGTAGACAGAACCATATAACTTTATGATACCGAAGTTATTGTGAATTTATTTTCTGCATATGCGCATTTCGACAACTTATATCTCTTCAGCGCAGATAAAATCTAAACGTTTGGAAGACCATAATCTGAAAGATGTTAAAAAAACTGATAGAGAACAAATAACCAATATGGTCTAAATGTAAAGCCAAAATCAGGATAAGAGCGATACTCCTTAGTTTTTTTTAAAAAAATTTACAATAATTGAGATATTGCAGGGTTCCAAATAGAATCAGCTTTCGGGTCAGCACCGAAGTACTGACTACTGGGCTGGTGAATACTCTCGGGGACTAAAGGCCAAGTAGTAAGTACAATGGAAATCATGAGTTAATTTCTGGAGATTGTTTAAGCTGAAATCAACATGCAGGAATAATGGTAAACAAAGATTTTTTCTTATTCACGATGACCTGATAATCAAAACTTTTGATAGAAGTTCAAAAGGGATCCTTGAGGACAATAAATTTTGGTTACATCTTGTTTTACCCTAAAAGCTTCCTCTGCTGGTCAGACCTTCATATCCAAATTTGATATCAACAAGCAAAGTCGTTTCAAAGAATTTTTTTAAATTATTTTCTTTTATCATCCTTCCCCATGGTTATATCAGCCTGCAGAGCCTTTCAGCAAAAGCCGTATCTGGTTGACTCGGATATATCAGGAGTTGACCTGGATATATCAAGGGATTCTCCCAAAGTTTCAAAGGCAATAACTTTTTTTCAAGGTTTCAAACGAAATCAAATTTGTAACAATAAACATCTATTGCATTTGCTCTTTCCGATTAGGTATTCAGAACAGAATCATGATTACAAAAATAGATAAACTAGATGTCAGAAAAATTGTAGAAACTAGGTCGTTGATATATCCTGCAGAGCTTTGACGTTTTCACATTATGACGTCATAAAAGCAACGATAGAATGTCGTAACAACCAAAGGTTGCGGCAAAATTCAAAATTGACATTATTTAGAGAATTTCGGTCAAATTATTCACTCGGTTACAAAACCTTTGCCAGTAAAATGATAAAAAAAACCCTACAAAACATGTTTTTAAGCTGAAAATTGCTGAAAAGGCGAGAATGGCATGTATGTCGAATTTCCCGCGCAACTTTGGGAGAATTTGAAAATTCGGTTCAATAATTACAAATCTAAAATGCAAAATAAAGGATGATAAACAAGTTATCGGGCTTTTGACCGCTGATATATAGTAAAATATCACCCCGCCCACCAGAATATGAGGCCCACAGGTTGATATTTTACAATATATTGCTGTCAATAGCCGGCTCGTTCGCTACGCTCACTCGCCCCTTTGATTCATATTCTGGCTCACGGGTTGATATTTTACGATATATTGATGTCAAGAATCATTCAATGATAGAACATTCTTGCTTTTTAAAACAATGTATTTTGGACAGGATTAGGTCAAAACCGGTTATGTCAAATTCGTAAGACGTGAAATCTAGTTTATCGGTAATTTGTATGAATGTCCTTTGATCTACAGAGACTGATAATCCCAGTAACATCAAATTGGACACTATCACGAAATTATCGGGTCATTGTGAAGGCGTCACTTGCGGATTACTAGGCTGACGTCATGTTTTGTACTATTTGTCGTGTTCATACGCGTAAGACGTTGAATGAAGAATGCATTAAATTATTGCAATAAACGATATATTAACTGTGTTTAAATAGAAATTTCAATTTATTTTTATTTATTTTAGAGTTCTGTTTATCATTTTGTGAATTACCGACAAAAGAAATATAGGAAATTTTGTTTTTGATACGGACTTTATCACGGCGTAACGCATCAAACTTCGCCCTAGCGGGCTCACTTGATACTGACCGTGATAAAGTCCGTATCAAAAACAAAATGTCCGATATTTTATATTGAAAATGTCCGTTTTCATTTAAGACACAGACATGTCATGTCTTTCAATGATGTCATGACGAAGCCCCTAAAGAGATTTCTGAAGTTATGAAAGTAACAAAGGCTGAACAGCTTTTTTGGACAGTGTTTTTGCTCTATTAAAAATCACTGTAAAAACTACATGCTGGACATTATCGAATCATCTGTGAAATATACACTCCACAGGCTGTAGAGGTAGGTATATTGCTGCTTATAAAGTTAAAGCTCACAATTAGGAATTAAAAATCATTATGTTTGTCATATAAGTTATATTTCAAACGACCGTCTTCGTCAAAAGCATATCAAATGATCTAAAGTACGCAGCTGAGGTGGGCGTATCAGTAGTCTCTTCAATGTCAAGCTCATTGGGATAGATCTGTGCAAATATTCCTTGAATTTAGGACTATTAAGAGAGAGAAATCGTCTATGTAGTGGAAGCTGAAATTGGAGGACTAAGCTAAGTGTTTTTACTTTTTTTCTGTGTTAGCGCTTGTAAAAGTAAGTGAGAACAGTGAGAAGTGAGTCGGTCAAAAGAACGAACAATCCATGGACAAAGGCAACATCGGAAACACTAAGAAACAAGGAAACGACTTGAGTACGGGACAAAAAAGAAAAATGAAAACACACATACAGATGAACATCACGGACCCAATAAAAACCATGGGTGAAATCAGGTGTACCGGTAAAGTAAGCATCTCCTGCTTCTTATAAGACACCCGCCATGTTGAACTTGTCAACTCCGGTGGTAAAGTCAAATCCGACAGAGGAAAAACAAACTTTAGTTGTAGAGGGAAAGATCTGTGGTCATCTGGGAAAAAGATATCACACAACGATCCAAAAGATAAATCTTCTGTAGTGATGACTTTTAGTTTTTGGAAACGTACCCTTGCTTAATTAGCCTGTTTGTAAGCAACTGGGCTCTATCAAGGAAGCCACTATAACGACCACAAGCCCTTGAGTATCGGATGAGTTGTGAGATGTAAACTCCATATGCTGGTGCATTTGGAATGAATTTTGGCCTCATACGAGAAATGAAAGAGATCAGCTAAAAGAGGCGCGCAGTTAGTTTCTATGTGAATCCCGATTTTCTGTTGAAAATGCGGCCTCCACATTCAACAGAAATATTTTCTGTAAAAAGTCCAAGAAATCTTGATTACGTTATTCTCATTGTATTTCTTGTTTGACCCATTGTAGTTCTTTACAAAATATGTTTTGTATTTTCCTACTACTTAATAAGTATATCTGCTTTCTCCATTTTTAGTGCAGAAACATTGATGTATCAAATCAGAAGTTACTGTTTTCAATTTATTGTGTGGCAAGGTAGTATAAGAGTAGAAAAATCAAAAGTTTGTATACTCTTGCAATGGGCAATTGTTATGTAAACTATGTTTTACTCTAGTGGCCATCTTGAATAGATGGTATGTTAAATGTCGGATACCTTTTCTACAAAGACCATTGTGACTAATGTTCTCCGCTTGAGTCACTTTTGGATAAATTCTGTGGGATAGTGTGCGACGATATTTCAAATTTACATTCATGCGATATAAATGGCCATCGTTGAAAAACAAATGAAAAGCAAAGTATAGAGTCGGACCATCCTGTTCCACATTGATAGATTTCCCCCAAAATTACACAGCGGGAAATCTAGTGGTATAAAATTATCTCCCTTCTAGAAAAGCTCTTCTGTGTTCAAAAACTATTTCAGAATTTTCAGAATAATTAACAGCATGGCGACGAAAATAAACAATCGACAAAATGTCAAGATTTCAAAAGAAATAAACAAATACAATATTTAGTGAAAACGTTATTCAATTCCCAGATCTTTACTCTGTAGCTTAAAAGAGATTAAACTTGCCTCCAAGAAGAGGTAATATGCGAATTCCTTGCATAATTTTCTGTCGTGATGAAAATATTCAACGGAAAGACTGGTCAAAATCAATTGCTATAGAGTGTTCAAATGCATGTACCCAGACAAAATTATATGTACAGATAGATTTTCTAACATACTTTACTTATAGGTCAATTAAGTGACAATTCTTGTATAAGAAACACGGAGATCCAAAACGCATTCTATGTAACTAAGCAAAATTATATCGTCTTGAAACAACGCCATTTTCCTTTTATGCCCAAAATCGGAAAGGGTAATCATCAAAACAAGATTTCATTGGTTCAATCAAGGAAAAGGGCGTGCCTTCAGTTAAAGCCCATTCAAAGACCCCACGTGCTTAGTGAGTAAAAATCGATTTTGTTT
Organism: Modiolus philippinarum; assembly: GCA_002080025.1. Lineage (NCBI taxonomy): Eukaryota > Metazoa > Mollusca > Bivalvia > Mytilida > Modiolidae > Modiolus > Modiolus philippinarum. The sequence continues at coordinate 22,451 of MJUU01033483.1, read as the reverse complement.
ATGTAAATAAGACGGTTACCAGGTAGAAATGGTCGTTTTATATAGATTATTTCGTCGGAACCACTGCACGTACCAAGTCCAAAATTTGCACATGAATCGATAAATATTTAACTGCAAAGTATATTTTTTCCTAAAAATTTCCGTTGTAAAGAAATGGCTAGATCCAAAACACTTTGGAATCAGGTATATTCCAGGAAATCTCATTTTTCATTAAATGTATGTAAGAAATATCAATTTTTTTTTAAATGTCATTTGTCAACATCAAGATACATCACATGAACATAACAGAGTATAAATTTTCTTGTTATAAGTAACTTTTATCAGGTCTTAACAACGAGTTATATATTGAAATCGACATTTTTATCTTTTCTAAAAGAGAGTTCATATTCTATTGTTTAAATACCACCGGATTTCAGACTGTACATAGATATATATAAGATCTGTGACACTCTTTAACAAATCTACAAATCAAATTCTAAATTCTTGAATGGACACAATCAACGTATCTGTAACTGTTAATTTCACCCTCCCTTTACAAAACTATTTTTAACACATAGAGCTAATAACTAAATACCGAACTTGCTTTAAATTGAATTTCTGCATATATAAGCAAAAGTCGCTTATTTAAAAAGTTTAAATGACCCAAATACCCTATTCTATTTCTCAGTCGTTTTGGATAGCCTGATTATTATATTTTTGGAAAATGTGTGTCGTAAAAATGAAATGTGGTAGAAATAATGTGATAATTGCAATTGAATGACAGGACCCTAAATGGAATGTCGACACCCCAACTAATCTTTTGAGCTTGTTACCTAATAAACACAAACTTATCTACATTTTTCACGTTATAAGTCATTCTTCGAATTTGCGTTCTATTTTACCCGTAAAATCAAGCCAAAAAATCAGCGTTTTTCTCGAATTTAACACAAAATAAACAATTACAATATGCAGTTATTATTGTACGCCCTATCTAACAAGTTCGATGGTAATTTTGTGTCAATGCACTAATTGGTTATGTTTTAAATGCACTTAAATTGTTTAAAATTAGAATTTGCAATCCGTAAATATTTCATAGTTAGTCCGTCAATCAGGCTATCATTAAATTAAACGATCAAATTCATTCAGTTGATTAACGATTTCTTAGTTTCTAAACAAACCCCTTGTTGGTTTTGCTGCTTTATGTTTAAATTTATTGATACACGATGTATTCAAGGCAAATTGTGTGAATTTTTGGAATATATTTACGATTTAATGTGAGGGTGTGTTTGATTTGTATTGAGATAGGTGCGTATGATTAGGATTGTTAGTAGTTCGTAAAACTGAAAAGCTCCCACAGTGTAAATAATTATATATTAAGCGCAGTCTAACAGATACATATAAGTAAGGAAGCTAGGGTCATATTGGATGTGACAAATATTTGTGATTGTTTATTTTATTTATTTATTTTTTGTTTTTGTTTTTGTTTTGCGTTTTTTTCCACCTTATTTTTTCTGTTTTTATCTTGTTTTTGGGGGGTGATATTGCTTTCGTTTTTTTTTTCGGGAACACGACATACAGGCAGCAGATATGGTATGATTTTTTTACGATTTTCAGATCCATGCATTGTTAGTAAAATGTTCGTGTCATATTATAAACTTTGTTCTTTTTGTATATGCAATAAGTGTTTTAATATTCTTAAAATCTTATAAGGTTTTTAGAAAAGGTATTTGAGATGCTCCATAATTCGCCTCTAAAATTGAATGACCCGTCGTTCAAAACCACGAAAAGGCTGATTTCAATTGAATATTAGTTAGAAATTAAAAGTATGGACCTGTTTTCATGGGTGGTTATATCTACAATCACTACCCCTTCAGCGCAATCAAATGAAAGAGATGACAGAAAGAACATATAACCCCTTTGTAACTCCATAGCCAACTAAGGACAGTGTTTTTGCATGACACAATCTTTTGATGAAAGCAATACATAGACTCGCAACATATAATAATGACGATCTTATGATAACTGGTGTTATGATGAACTAGAAGGTACTCGTATAAGGGTATTTATACGAGACAATATTAAAGATACGGGATAACTTTCATGAGTAAGACTTTTATGAATAAAACGTGTGTAAAATGCATACAATTTCTCACACTAGGGGACGATATCCCAATTCTTCCGTAAAATACAACCGTCTTTGAAATGAAAAGAAAAGGCCGTTTACGGAAGAATACAACAACTTCTCTAAACAGTTAGTAATATGAACAACACGTTATTTGAAACTAAAATGTACATTATATAATAATGCGTATGTTATTGGATTATTGTATTTAATATTTGAAATGTTCTTATATTGTATATTCATAAGACCGCATCCATGAAAATTAGACAAGGTTAAAGTGAGTCATCCACTCTGTTTTCTTACTTATTTCCTTACTAGAGATGTTTCACATTTTGACGAAAGAGAACCTTAACGTACGGGGACTAGTTATTGCACATAAATTAAAAAAGCGAAAGTAAATTTGAAAATGTAAACACTTCCAATTACAATGTTGTGAATCTTTAACTAAATAATTATATAGGCAAAGTAGTTGAAAAATCTTCGTTCTGAGCCATATTTCCTTCGTAAATCGCTACATCTTGTTTCGTCGCTTTCGTGTGTACGTATGACTTACGAAAGAGACGAACGAAAGACATTCGAGTTGTCCTTAATTTTAAAAATAGATCAGTCATACATTTCTCATTATGCCATTTGTAAAATAAAACTGAAGAAGTAACAGTCCGATGCCACAGTACAAAGCTCAAGAAATGAAATGAAATTTGATTTGTGTTACATGCAGTACTTGAACCATATGAACAGTAAACATTGATAATACCTATTATTAGTGGTGTTCCGATGATCGGAAAATGTCTCAAATCAGTTGGTTGACTATCCAGATGTGATTAATCGATTGAAATTTTCTTCAATCGATTGATAATCGGTTAACTAAAAGTACATGTGACATTTAGGGAAAAAATAGGAAGGCCATGAAAAGTTAATATATTTGAAAACTTGCTCTCCTTGATCAGTTTCAGCTCAGCTTGCTCAAACCAGGATGTGCTTTTGCCATCACTTTGCATCTGTCATCCATCTGTCATTCCCTAGTCTTTCCATCCTCTGTCTTTGTCCTTCTTCTTTGTCTGTCCGTCATGAACATTTCAATTTAAATATTTTCTCCTCTGAAACTACTGGGCCAATTGGAACAATGAACTTGGTTACAACAGTCCTTGGGTGTTTCCTATATAAAATGTTGTTTTTGGGGTTCAAAGATGCCGCTAGAAAGGAACATAATTTAACACTAGAGCCTATGGGACACACATATAAAGATCTTCTTCTCACAAACTGCTTGCCCAAATGGAACTTAAATAAGTTACAGTAAACCTTGGGTTATCCCGTGTTCATAAAATTCTATACCATAAACAAGATGTCCACCAGCAGGGACCATAGTTTAAAATCAGACCTTATGGGAACATATTTTTAAATCCTTTTCTCTGAAACTCTCAGTAAAATTGCAACAAAACTTGGTCACAATGCACCTCAGATAGACTCAATTTATAATATGTCCAGCAAATTTTGATTCTTTCAAGATGGCTGCCAGTGAATCATAGTTTAACACTGGATTCTATTGGAACAATTTCAAAGATCTTCCCAATTGAAAAACTAATAGGCCAGTTAGAACCAAACTTGGTCAAAACAGTCTTCAGGTAGTCCATAGATTTATGGGGGAGTCAGTGATTATCTAAATTAAGCAAAGGATCTAATGGTTTATTGTGTACATTTGTATGTACAAATTTCACATTTACAAACGAAACCATTTAGAATATAAGAATATATTTATCAGTTCTAATGAAAAGCAAGCACTTCATACTATAGACACATATTCAAAAGTACTGAAGCAAAATCAAAGGAGGCATTACAGAATAACCGATTATAACCGATAGTCGGTCGGTTAAGCCTAACCGATTATGATAGATAATCGGTTGGTATTTTCATCCGATTGAACACCACTACCTATTATATATTTTGAACATTTTACACGCAGGGGGGGTCCTTCACAAATAGGACCTATGAATTTCTCTCATTTCATTGAATTAGACCTACTAAATATTTTCGAATACACATTTTAGAATGCTAATTGTGACAGTTTGATGAACAAATACAATCAGGTCATGTTGAGATTTCCTCTTGAACCATAGCCTATCCATATTGAAATTTATTAAACGCATTTTCCTATATATCCATTTCAAATTTTGATACAAAAAGAATTACATAATATTATATGGCCCTCATCGTATGCTATTCAGTCACTCAGTTTCATTAATTATTTCTTTATAGTACACGTGACTTTGCAAACAATGGAGTTAACTTGGTGTTGTCTGTTAGCTAGTTATGCCATCCCTTTTTCGGGGGGGGGGGGG
>MJUU01033482.1:28219-45060 GCA_002080025.1 Modiolus philippinarum | reverse complement strand
TTTAACATTGGATCCTATTAGAAAAACGTGATTTTCATCAACTCCTTTCTGCCATGTCTTTGGACTTGAGTTTTGTAGTCAACGCTTCCCTTGTTCCTTCGGTATTCTACTGCCGTTGTTTAAAACCGCGGAAGAAAATTCGCCAAAAACAGGACTTGTGTATTGGAAGTCCTCTACAAAGATTCCTCATTTCTTTCTGATTTGACATAAACATAGGCGTGAGCCCAGAACATAGAAAAACCTGCTATTAAGAAGTTTGTCAAGTTTAGTTTCTGAACCTATAGTTTAACTGGTTTAACTGTATTTCCATATTCATTTGTATGAGACTTGGACACACAGGCAAATATTTAAACAAACACCAAAGAAATAGACCACAATAAAGTGATAATGCAATGTACATTGATGTATGCAATAAAAATTCTGGTTATATTTCTTTGAATAATTGAAAAACGTCCAGTGTCAATTTTTTCCAGAACAATTTTTTTTTATCAAAACTTATTTTACTAATTAGCAGTAAACCTAATTTACAACTTTTTTACTCATTCACAATCTAAAGATTAATCGGTTCACCATCCCAAACCTTTGTATCAGCATATTGTACATTGTAGTATGGTTATGCTTTATAGTAGGGTACCCAAGCGAAGATTTTTTCGAATTTGGTTTAACGGAATCACACACACCTGCATTATACATTTTTGGAAAGAGAAGGTCATGGCGCATCGAAATGACAATGTCGTACAGATCAAATTTGGTCACATTTTATTTAAAATGGGGTTAAAGGTCATTTCCTAAAACCAAGAAAAATTTCACGGAACTAAAAGTTGGCTTCGTTTTACCCACAAACCCTCACGAAATTTTCAAAAAAATTAAATTTATTTTATCCAGACAGTTAGTTGATTTATTTTTTATAATGATTTATCATTTATCTTCATTAAGCAAGTTTTACGGTTACCATTTGTTTTTGAAATGTGCAATTTTGAATTTTTGTACCTGAAATATATTAAGGACGCTTTCAATTATTATGAATAATATTTTCTACGTTTTTGTTGAACCATTCTTTGAGGGAAACCTTGAATTAAATTTTTAAGCCTTACCTCATCAAAATTGAATAAAACCTGGACAAAATAAATCAATTTTTTGTTTTTGGTATTACTTTCGTAAATTTCCATGAAAAATACGCACTACCATAAAACCTAATAAAACCAATAAAACTTGACAAAAATCCTGTTATATCATCTACATAGATAGCGAAATCTCAATTTAAATGTAAAAACATTAGTATGTACATGAAAATTCGAAATTCGACCAATTTAAAAATCTTCAACAGATCAAGATAATTTGACAAGACTTGGTCTACCATGTTATTCTACCTTCATATAGATTAGAGTTGTCGCGCTTCATACGTTTCAAGATTTATCAAGCTATAAAAATTCCAGATTCACATAAAATTTTTAGATTTATAAGCAAATTTAATGCTTTTATATGTTGATTTCTCTGTAATGGCAGACATGACACCCATGATTTTTGGCACATATGTAGAGATGATAGTCATGTTTCCGTTTAAATTAGAATATTTCGAAAATTCAGGTAAGTAATTTCGTATGAAACAAAAATGTCTTAAATTCATGACCCTTTTTAATCCATTTTTAAAACCGACAAATTTTAAAATCCAATGGATAATAAGTTACATTCTAGCTAGTACATGTAAACATGTAAAACAAAATTTTAGGTCTGGACTTTCACAAAAATAGCTTTTTATCAGGATATCGGAGACTCTTACTAATTTCTATAATTGATAGACTCTTTCAAAATTTACAATGTCCTTTTTTGTCTTTTGGACATAAGAAATTATACATGGGGACTATGATTTTTACATATGTATTATTGTTAGTCACTTATAAAACTTTTTATCGCATTAATTGATCAAATATGCTTTATCTAGAATGACACAATCATTCAAAAATAAAATATCACATGTGTTTTATCTTTAAAGCTTTCGCACAAGTTCATGTTCTGTATGATGATAATGATATTTGTATATTATAACTATTTCATTATATCATAAATACTAAAAATGGCGCATGTCTTAAACGAAATGGATGAAAAGCCTGTCAATTCGAGGCAAATTATCCGAACAAAATATTTTGTATTTATAAGTGCGGTTATTTATGGATTTGCATTGCAGATTTCTAGTCGAGCGGAGACGCAATACATTTATCATTACTTGAAAGAACAAGGTGGAGATAACTCTACAAGTAATAAAACGAACAATTCGTGCAATGAAGAATCCAACGAAGACATATACCAACAAGAAGCGTCAAGGTGGAATTGGTATTTTCAGCTTTCCGAGTATGGCGTTTCTATACCCGTGATTATGTTAGTTGGTCCGTTGGCAGATAAGTACGGAAGAAAACCGATTCTTCTTTGGAATGGCGTATTAGTGTTCCTTTCATATGCTTTTAGAACAGCAATTGTATTTTTTAATTTGAATTTATACTTCTTTCTAGCTGCTCAATTGATTGGTGGCTTTTCTGGAACATTTTACACATACAACTTGTTGAGTTTTGCTGTTATGTCCGACATTACATCCGAGACTAAAGAAAGGTCGTTCGTAATGGTAGTTTTTGATTCTTTGTTAGGACTTGCAGTAACCTGTTCGCAAATAATAACTGGATATCTGATCCAAAGAACAAGCTTTACCTATCCTTACCTAATAACGACATTGGTATTGCTTGTTTATGTTATCTATGTTCAAGTTTTATTCAAGGAAAACTGGACACAAAAAACTAAAAAAAGTGGATCATCACTTCCATCATTAATGCTGCAAACATTTGCTCTTTTCAGAAAGAGTGAAAGACAAAAACAAACATTTAAACATTTCATATTGTTTCTCGTTGTGTATCTTTTTTATTATTTTCCTTTCAATGCATTTTTTACAATAAGAACACTTTACACATTAGGCCCGCCATTTTGTTGGAGTGCGGAGCACATCGGTTGGTATGGTGCTGCTGAAGATGTTGAGTTATTTTTCATTGCGACATTCATACTGAAAATAGCTCATATTTGTACGAACGATCACATTATGTCACTTCTAGGTCTAATTTCAGCTTGTGCGTGTTTTGCATTATTTGGAATAACCAATACTGACTGGGCAATATACGAAGGTAGGTTCATTTACCGAATTGATGATAATATAAAAGTATATTCATGCCATTTGGGCAATGTTTTAGCATAATCTTAATTTATTTTATGCAAAGCACGCACATACATATTACATTTTTAAATAGCCATAGATCATTTTCATATCTTTGGAATGGAAGCCATTTAAGCATGTTCTTCGATGGGAAATAACCCATCGGTATCCTGGTTGCAGATCAATTGAAGGAAAGGAGGAATATCATATTTATTTCTTATAACCCTCAATTATTTTTATTTCTTCAGTAAATACCTGCATGGTTTATCCTTTTCTGACAAAAACCACGTGCTTACCGCGGCCGAAACCAGAAAACTTTTTAATTTAGTAATTTACTGCAGTGACTTTTTGCAACGAGAAACATCGGTCAGTTATCTCCCTGTGCAAATTTAGTTATATTTGGTCAAAATGGATATAATTTTTAATTTCAATATCGAAAGAGGCTATTGATATGCTAATTAAAATTATCTTCACTTTGACCATATATACTTAACTTGGTACAGGGAGATAACCAACCAATGTCCCACATAGAGCAGCAAACTAATATGTCGAGCTAATGAGTTACTTCCCTTCGCCAAAACCATAATAAACAAAGTCAAATTCGGAAATATGAAAAAGGACTATTCAATAACCAAACAAAATAAATGAAAAGCACAACAACTTTTTAAAAAGAATTACGATACAAAATATATTTACATGCACTGTAAACACCTATAAATAAAGTTGCAAAATGGCCATGCTGTAATGTTTTTAAACCGTCTTTGGCAATTATTTATTGGAAAATATGCATCTTTATTTTCATCTTACTTATAAATGAAGTAATTCAGTGTCGGTAAGCTTTTTTGAAACTGGAAAATCAAAATATTTTAATGATTTTTCATTTTAATTGTGTAAACAAAAACCTTGTTTTCTGCAGCAACAGCAGCTGGAATTGTTCGGATTCTGCCAATACCCTTGTTAAAAGCTTTGATGTCTAAAATAGTGCCACCTGATAAACAAGGTATGTATTCAGTCATTGTACATTTAATTCAAATCTCTTAAATAGTCTGAAAGCGAAATGTTATTCACAAATACGTTCAGCAATGATTGCTTACACCTTTGATTAAAAGGGCCATCATCAAGCTTTCTATGTTGTGCAGATTTTACTCAATGTTGAAAATTGGCTGTTTTGCTTTTTTGAGGTAATCAATATAATCAATCCATTTTTATGTAGTGATAATTTTACAATTTCCTGAACGTTTCTCCTTAGAGGCTTTTGTCAGTTTTCTATTATAGACACATTAGACATATCCAAATTGATAATCTGTTGAATTATCATGCAAACTTTTTGATATGCTTATAAGACCTATTATACTTTACAAGAATGAAATTTGGTATATGGATAAATATCAATCTATATTCAAAGCCTTAACTAGATCAAGAGTACATGGTACCATTTGTGAAATATTAACATTGGTTAACAGATTAAGCTTTGAAAAAAAATACATTTTAAATGTTGTAAATTAGTATTAGGTATCAGAAAGACATACTGCAATATAGCTGCTAAATCAGAACTAGGAAGGCCTTCATTAAAACCCAAATTTTAATGTATTTTTTCTGGAATAAATTCTAAAAATATAAATCCTTTAATAAAAGAAGCATTTAGTTTGAATAAAACTTTGGCAGATGAAGGCATATACACATGGTATTCCTGTGCAAATAGCATTTTCCAAGAACTTGAGTTAAATCCAGAAACTTTCATAGATTTTGAAAGACCATTTACTGACATGTTGAAAAACTCAAGAAAACAAGTTTTTAAAAATTTAAACACAGATTATTATGAAAAAGTAATCATTAATAAGCTATCGAATTCGGACGATAGCTCAAAATTGTATCTTTATAAAGGATTGAAAACTTTTAAGCTAGAGGAATATGTAAAACAATTGAAAAATTTTAATAGTCGTCAACTGATCACAAAATTTCGAATCAGTGATCATAACCTTGAAGTGGGAAGATAAAAAGAAAATACCTCGTGATCAAAGAACATGTAAAACTTGTAATGTCCTTGACAACGAAGAACACTTCTTTTTTCATTGTCAAATTAACAATAATATAAGTCAGAGTTTCATTGAAAATATAAATAATCATGTCACTGATTTTAACCAGCTTGATTCTCCATCAAAGTTTAAAAAATCTTGGATCCTGATACAAGTATATTGTCCAGTGTTGTTGACTATGTAAAGCGGTCTGTAGAACTGCAAAAATGAGGTCCACATTGGCCAATTTTACTTCACTAAATATAATGAATATTATGAAACATTTATTGTATGTCATTGCTTATTTTATGTTTTTGCTTATTTGTATGATACATTTATTGTATGTCATTATTTATTTTAAGTTTTTGCTTTAACCCGTTAAGGATTATTTGTGCAAATAAAGATAATATTGTTATGAAGGTTCGATGTATGCAAGTTATTATGATTATTTGTACTTATTTATATCAATTATTTTTGTCTATATTTTTTTTATTCAAGGTGTATTATTTTCAAACGTGTCCATCATAACCTCTCTATGTGCAGTTGGTGGGTCAACGATGTTCAACAACATATATCACAAGACACGTCCAATATACAAAGGAACAGTTTTCTTTATTATGGCTGGGTTTCAGTTGATTGCTGCAATTTTTATGATGTGAGTACTGATTTCATGTAAGCCGACGGTAGCTTAGAAGTATAAGGGATTCCGCCATTTCAATTTTCTATTATAAATGATATATTATATGTAAAATATTTAGAAAAGGTTTTTAAAAAGGAGATTGTTTTACTAAAGTATTTTCGACGTAGCAATGTCTGATTACCTTTGACGTCATTTCGGCGGAAAATTGAACGTACCCATTTAAATCTATGCCAGAAAAGAGGGGGCATACAGGAAGGCACCTTTCTTCTCTCTCCCGCCTCCTTGCTTCTTTTTTTTACGTCCCTACGCTCCTTTCTCCCTCTACTCTCTCATGTCTCATGCCCCTTTCTCCCGATCTTTTTACGCCTATTTCCTCCCTTCTCCCGTTATTGATCCTTTCTTCTTTTTCCCGCCCATATTTCCTTCTTCCCCTTCATTCTTTCTTATTTTATCATTTCTCCCGGTCTCCTTTTACCCTTTCCGCCCCCCTCAGAAAATTACAGCTACGCAGATCCTTGAAAGTATCTATTATACTTGATTTTATACACCAGGACAAGATACATAATAATGTTTGCAAGTATAGTTTAAATCAAAATTTCTATGAAATTATATTTCATATCGAAGTTAAAATTCTACCAAATTTTATGGCCTCATAAAAAATTGAGCGTTATAGGCTTAGACCTACATGGTTGTTTATTCGTTTTGATCGTCTTCTGTTGGTCTTTAGTCAGGCAACGGATGACAGTGATTGTAAGAACAATTTGCCAGTTAATTTTATGTTTGTTGACGATCCTTCCTCCATGACATGTAATAACATGGATGTAAAGTTGCTCAACATCTAGCAATGAAATCCACCCAAACTGGTGCTATGGCCATCTTGAACTTATGGTGAGGTATGGGCGAAGCTCATTGTTGAAGGCCTAATGGTGACTTCAAGGTGAAGAACAACAATAAAAGCGTTTTTCCATTGCTTGTTTGACCATGTATTTGTAGGGACTTTGCCTTATGTGCATTTTACTCCATGTGCCTTCATTGATTAAATGGTGTCTTACTTTGACGGGGAATGTCTCGCTTCAAGTGAAAGACTAGCATGTAGTCAAATACTAGTCCGACATCTTTCCTTTGTCTGTTCATTCCTTATTGTCATTTGAAAAGAGAATTTTTTATAGGACTTTGTAGCCAAACAATAGACTGGTAAAAAGTATGAAATGTAAACTTTTAGAAATTAAAATGAAATCTTAAATCAAAATCAAATTCTTATCAATATTTTTTTTTTTTCAGAATAACGATATGTTTGAAGCAACCCAAAGGAAAGTCAGAACTAGAAAAGGAAAAAGACGTACAGGAAACCGAAAACTAATATAAAAATATTCTATATATATATAAACTTATCAAAATGCTATGTTTTTTCTTCGTGTGTGTGTGTGTGTGTGTGTGTGTGTGTGTGTTTGTGTGTGTCAGAAATGAAAATACGGTATAAGTTAATTGACACATATAATCGCACTTTTTTCAAAATTTGAGAGGAAGTAGATCTTAGATCTTGTTTTCTTAAACAACGGAAGCAGAATACCGAAGGAACAAAGCACAAGATAACATAAATCAAAGTCCAGAGACAAGGCAAAAGCAAGAACACCAGAAAACGGAAGACCACAGAAACTACATGCCCATAAAACACACGAACACTACATATACAACACTTCCACGTTTTGTTATAGTACAATTAAGTTATTTGTCCAATTTACAGTTTATCTCTTGTAACAACTGTCATATTGTTTCATTCCATGAATCTTCGGATATTGAAACGGTCAAGCGAGTGACAAAAGTTTCATTTCAAAGAGATCTATTTTTACACCCCAAACCTTGGGTCCTATGAAACACACTACACATTGTAGATAATTCCTCATAGATGGTGTTGATTGACAATAGTCATAAGATTATTTTTCATTTGATTTGTTGGAATAAGATGTTAGTTCATCTAAGTGCAGTGTCAATAAATCGTTCTACATACTACTCACAAAGTCTTCGGTGGTATGCCTTCAGTCAATCATCAAGTATTTTTATTTCTCTGCGGTCCGTCTTTCAGAAGTCGGCTTGGGGTGTAAAAGTTCATCTCGTTGAAATGAAACTTTAGCCACTCGCTAGACCGTTTAGGCAATATACCATTTAGAAACTAAATACATGCACCGTAAAAATACTGACTAAGGACCAAGTTTGGTTTAAACTGACTCAGTAATTTTAGAGGAACAACATTTTGAAACAGTTTAAAGACAGGTAGTGTCATTGTAGTCACATCTCCATTTGCGAGTCAAAAAAATGGAGGATCCAGCGTTTTGACTTGCCTTTTGAAATGTTTCATTTCTAATATAGGCAAAATTAAAAATATATGTCGAAAATGACCTGGAATCCCCTGGGACTCCATTCTTGCAAAGTGTGGATCTGCTAATATTAACTAGGATTGATCTACAAAATCAAAGTGAGAAAATGGGGGTAGTAACAAAATTACCGAACAGAGTTGTATCAAGTCCATGAGACAAAAAGACAAATCAGGTGGAAACCGCCGGGAAAATTGTCGCACTGGTTCTGACTTGGTACAGGCACTACAAAAGAAACCGATTCTATGACGCGCCAAATCATTCAACATCAATATTTTTGCTATTGAAAGGTAGTAGACAGTTAAAAGAAATGACGATCCCAGTACTAAGTAAAAAAAAAAGAATCAAATTAATATGTCCTTTATTTTTTTTAAACTTGTTGATAATTTTGAGTCGGGGGTTTCCTAGTTGAGCATTGCCATGTCAATTCTTTTTTCACTGACGGTTATATATGACATATATGTTGTGTACAAGTTGTAATTTTGAACAAATTGTAATCTGTACTTTCAGTTTGTACAAATTACAATTTGTACAAAATTAGGCTATACAAATTATAATTTGCACAAAATTAGCCCAAAAAATCAGTATAACTTGTACGAAATTTTCATCATTTGCTATTCTCTATTTCAAACGATGGAATTAATAAAAAATGTTTAGAAAATGATGAAACTAAATCAAAATATCTTTTATTGTAAAATAAAAGAGCATAACAGACAATTTTACTAAATTTTGTATAATGATTTTTGATGTATGAATAATATCATCAGAGCAATATGGAACCATGACAATAAAAACTTTACACATAAACGTAATATATATTATCATCGGCTAATGAGATAACATCGTGAGTTAGGCTGCAAGTAGAAATCTATTATACGGTAAGGCGATGCCGCACCGTATAATAAATTTCTACTAGTAGCCTTACTCACAATGTTAGCTCTTTAGCCAATGATAATTTTTGTGTCTTCTGTGTTCAGTTTCCACAAGTATTTTGTTCTATTAAAGATTATATCACAATATAATGTGTCACACGTATAAATGTGTCTCCCTATTTGTAAGCGTGCTAAAAATAGTTATTTATTGATTTTATGTAAAGATTGATTCAACACTGCCAGATGCTACACAAATACGTACGAGAAATATAATGTCGTTTTACAACGAACGAGAATTTAGAAATTGCCCGTGCATTTTTTTGTCACGAAAAATTACAACGGCAGTAGAATACCGAAGGAACAAAGGGGTGAAATTCACAAAAATCGAAGTCCAAAGACAGGGCAAAAACGAGAACACAGAAAACAATGACGCTAGACACAAAAACAATGACGCCAGACAGACACAAAGCACAGAACCAGAAACCACAACATTCAGAACAAAGACACTCACAGTGTGAACTCCAGTGAAACTGAGAGTGACATCAGGTGCTCCGGAAGGGTAAGCATGTCCTGCTCTGTTAACAGCATCCGTCACACTGTGAGTGGTTCAATCCGGGAAAATGTCAAAGTCGGTAGTCAAATCCGGGAAGACGTGAATCTAGCTGAAAATGTCCACTTTCATTTGGGATACTGACACGTCATATCTTTCAATGATGCTATGGTGACGGCCATAGAATTTCTTGAGGGATGAAATTAACAAAGGTTGAACAAATCCCTGACTAAGCAGCTTTATGGACAGTGTTTTTGCTCTGTTCAAAAAATCACTGTACAAACTACAAGCTCGACAGTAACGAATCAACTGTGAAATGTACACTCCATAGGCTGGAGAGATAGGTATATTGCTGCTAAGAAAGGGAAAGTTCACAATGGGGAAATTAAAATTATCACGCTTGTCATATAGCTTAGATTTCAAACGTCCATCTTCGTCAATATACAATAAAAGATCTAGGTACGAAGCTGAAGTAGGTGTTTCAGTTGTTTCTTTAATTTCAAGCTCATTTGGATAGATCTGATGTAAATAATCCTTAAATTGAGGATTATTCAGAGAAAGCACATCGTCTATGTAGCGGAAGCTGAAATTAAAGGACTGGGCTAAATGTTTTTGTTTTCTTTGAATAAGCCCTTGTAAAAACTTGGCCTCGTACGAGTAAAGGAAAAGGTCAGCTAAAAGCGGCGCACAGTTTGTTCCCATAGGAATCCCTATTGTCTGTTGGAAAACACGACCTCCAAATTCGACAAAAATATTGTCGATCAAAAATTCTAACATTTTGATTACGTCAGTCTCGGTCAAATAGTAATATTCCAGCACTTCTGCGTGTTTAATGAAAATCGGCAAACACGTTGCACGAGAATAATCCTTTGCAAGCCTCAAATAACCCACGTGGTTGTGTTGTTATACTCATCAACAAAGTAGTACAATAATTTTTCGCGCGGAAACACTGTAATTTGTAAGAATTGTATGAACCAATCACCGTTTACAAAAATACCTCTACGCAGAAGACAATGCAATTTATATAGTCGAACTTCCATAGCTCCGACATTCTTGGAAGGGACTGATGAAAACAGTTCGAATTAAAGGCACTTCAAAATATCTAAAGGCACTTCAAACTATCAAGTTGGAATTCTGTTCGAACAATTTCGTGGCTACATTCTTTTTGGAATATCCATGGGGTGCAATCGAAGGTCCATTGTAAGTACCTGATTTTACAATTGACATCTATTGTTGTTATGTATTCTCTATGTGTATAAATTCGCCCGTCCAACGTCGGTACCCATTAAGAATGTTAAGTGGAGACAACTCTACAACGGATAATACTAGTAGTGAAACAATAACGTTTTGCCCTTTAAAACAGGTACATGCATTTGAATTTTTATTTAAAGGTGTTTTCTGGTATCAAACAGAAAAAATATTAATTCTAATCAGAACTATTCCTTATTGACTATTCAGTCCACAATAACAGTAGCTGCTTTGTGCTTTTGAACTTTAATCTCTAATGTACAAACTGAAAATACAGACATCTTCAACATTTCTGTATGAAATAAATCTCGTTGCAGCACATACTGGCATAGCTTCACAAATAAATGAAAAAGCAACACACGATGGTCACACGAATTCACACGAATTTGAATTGGTGTAGTTGTCATACACGGAACTTTCAGGAATTAGTTGAAAGCCATCGAGCTGAACACAAACATTGCTCTGATATAATACTTATGCAATAAAAATTCATTATAAAAAATTGTAAACTTGTCTGTTGCTATTATTTTAAAATAAAAGATAAATCATTAGTTTCATCATTTTCTATACATATTTTTATTAATTTCATCATTTGAAATCAAGTTTAGTAAATGGTTAAGATTTGTTCAAGTTGTAGGTGATTTTTGGGCTAATTTTGTACAAATTTTAATTTGTATAGCCTAATTTTGTACAAATTGTAATTTGTACGTAATTTCAACTTGTACACTACATATATATAAGAAAAAGAAAGGAAATGGGGTAAATGTCAAGTAGACAACATCCCATAGCCAGGTTAAAACTACAAAAAAAAAAACCAAAACATCTAGGGGTCACCATATGGTCTTCAACACAGTGAGGAACCTCGCACCATATAGTAAGCCCTAAATGGCTCGTTTTGCCTTATTGGTGAAAATTTTTATGCCTCTCGCCAGTATGTCGTACTTGTTTCTATGAGGGACTAATAAACTTCTCTGACAAAACTTCTCACTAATTTAATTCTCTGACAAAACTTCTGACTAATTAAATTCTCTGACAAAACTTCTGACTTATTGAATACTCTGACTAAACTTCTGATTTCCCCAAATAACCTGAACTCCCAATTTACAAGCACCTTTTTCCACAACGTCATCAAAGCCGAAGGACGGTCTTTCACTACATACTTTGGTTATTACGGTATATCATTTGTCACTCTCCTTTTCAAGGGAGTTCACACTGTGAGTAGGAAAAATGAAAGGATATAGAGTGAATGTACATGTGACAAAAACGCACACGATAGATAGGGCCTTGAATGTTGTGATTTTCATTTCTGTCTAACGTCGACGTTTTCTGCGTCCATGTTTTGACCATATCTTTGGACTTCAATTAATGTAAATACCACTGACTCCTTTGCTCCTTCGGCCGAATCCAAAAATGCTCGAATTAAAAACAACGCATATTATATGATCTCTTGAATAGGGATACAATTAAAATCTGCCACGCTTGTATTGTTTTTGGTGTATAAGCACCCAAACATGGCTGTAAATAGCGTTTTATGTCATTATATGACATTTTACAGTGACGCCGAGAACCAGCACCATTTTTTTTTGTTCAAGCATAGGCTCTTCAAAATGGCAATTAGTTTATTTCGGTTCTAGATTTTGATTTGATTTTGATTCTTGGATTTTGATTTATTTAAAAAATCAAAAGTTGTCTAAGTGTATGAAAATGCATTTGAAATGATTTTGTCATAATAATTCGTACAACAGGTGACTCGCAGTAAGTTTTGGATACTATTTAATACCTTCCCTAAATAGGTACACTGGATGAACAGATTCCAGAGGAAGAGACCATACCTCAATCTTTGTCCAAATTCAAGAAAATCCTAACAAATCGTGCACTTTATGAACCCCGTATGCTAATTACTTGTCGATGTCTCTTGTTTACTGAAATTTAAAATGATACGAGCAACTGATTGCGCAATGCATATACGTTTCAAAATATTTATATTAACATATAAAAACATGTAATTAATACATCTTATAAAAAGCAAATTTTGCGCATCTTACGTAATAAAGAGGGTATTAGGTGAAAAATTCTACGAAGATGAATGTATATCAAACTGTGGTATATATCTTCGTTTTCAATATCTGACACTATTGTCATTAAAAAATAGAAAAGAAACTTTACGTTCCAGTAATCTTTTCATTTTAAAATAAACTGTTTTAAACATGCTCGCTTACAAGATTCTAACACCAGGGCGAGGGTCAGACAGAAAAATATCAGACACCCAAGGGAAAGATTTCAAGTACTCAGACGAAGCTTGCTGAGTCCGAGACGCTGGAAATCTTATCCGAGGGTGTCTGAGATTTTTTTATTTGACCTTCTCACTTGTGTTTGATTATTTTTCTCCCTCTCAGCATCTAGAAAATCAAACAAATCACCGTCGAAACGACATTGTTGACACCAGTGAATTACTTCCCTTTTCACGACGTCATAAAGCATGGAGCATGCGTCCGAGTCCGGGGTTATTTCATTGCCAAAGATTTACGCATTTATTGTTTTGTTCACTTTCAGTCGGTCGAAGGCAATATATATTCTATTTCATTGTACCCACCGTACAACCGCGTTGTATCATTTTGAGCAAAATCCGCATGATACGGTCAAAATTGAGATAAAAAATAAAAGGCGTTCAAATACCAAGGTTATTAAGTCTCCCAAAGGAAGTTGGGAGACTTATTGTTTTTGTTGCGTTTCTTATTATGTCGCCCCCGACTTAGTCGGGGCGACATATTGTTATTGTTCTGTTTCTTCTTTTTCTTCTTATTCTTTGTTATTATTATTATTGTTCTTCCACACTTTCTTGTCCGGACTATTTTGAGAGAACGGCTTGATGTATTCAAATGAAACTTGACAGGTAGTTGGATCACCATAACGCGGAGTGCAGGCTACGAAAAAAATTTTCAAAATGGCCGCCAAAATACGTCAAAATTTCAACGTTGTCGGAATTCAACAAAAATTAATTTCTAGGTAGATTTTGACGCTGCGAACAAGATGGAAGCATCGAATTGGCTGCCAGGTGCGACATCAGCTATTGCCTGCAATTGCAAATCTAGTTATTATTATTATTATTATTATTATTATTATTATTATTAAGTCTCCCAAACGAAGTTTGGGAGACTTATTGTTTTTGTTGCGTTTCTTATTAAGTCGCCCAAACAAAGTTTGGCCACTTCTTGTGTTTGCACCGTTTCTTATTATTTTTCTGCTTCTTCTTGCCATCATCTTGTCCGGTCAAATTCTCAGAGACTACTTGCCCAATCACTACCAAACTTCATAGGAAGGTAAATCCATCTCAAGATGTGCTTTTGGTTATTCAAATTACCAAAATGACCACCACTATTGGTCACTTTGAACTTTGACCCTAAATCTTTTAATTGAATTAAATCGGAAACGGTAAAAGATAGCTGATTAAATGTAATGGCAAAAATGTTTGTTAGGTCATGACGGACCTTCGTTAATTTTAGACCCAAACTCTACGGTCAACCGTTCAGTAGTTATGCCCCATGAAAGTTTTGTCACATCTTTGATCATGTTTTTCTCGAAAACGATAAGAGATAGAAGCCTGGAACCTTTTCCATTCAACATAGGTGATATGTGTTACATTTAAAAATGCCAAGGTCAAAGGTCATTGGTCACTTTGAACTTTGACCCTAGACCTTATTATTGGATTATCTCGGAAACCGTGACAGATAGCTGATAAAATGTCATGGCGAAAATGTGTATTTTGTTAAGATCTACATTTGTTATATTGGGTCCAAAATTATTGTACCAACCGTTTTTTGGCCTATGGACCAAAAACCGATTTTTGATTTCGGGATTTTTGCTTATAGCTCAAATACAATAGAAGATACAAAGAGACATTCAATACAAAAAATGTAAAAGAAGATGTGACCTTCAAAATGAGGTCAAGGTCAAAGTTCAAGGTCATAGCCAAAAACTTTATTTCACATTGAAGTATAAATAAATGTACATATTAAGCTTAAATTGTTGATAAATTATGATAATATTATGACGCAACTTCCGGGAAAGACCTATCAATTGTTTTCTGAACAATTGACGTACTAGTTCTCTCAAAAATGGATGGCCCAAATTCAATGAAACTTGTATGTATTTCAATGTGACTTAATATTTTTATATAAATACACACCATAGAGAAAATGCCTTACTTCATAATATATTTAAATAGAAATGATTTTTCTGACGCAATCACAAAGTGTGTACAGGTTAATAAAAAATACTGATATCACTGATAGACAGAATCATGATGAGTTTTAAGTCCCTATTTGTTAAATCGAGGATTCATTGTTCTTTCAAAGAAGATTGAAGAATTGATTCTGGTTGGGCGACTTCAGTGTTTGCTTGCAAACACATTATCACTTGTTATGTCACCCCAGACGTAGTCGGGGTGACATGTTGTTATTCTACGTTTCTTCTGATTATTATTATTAAGTCTCCCAAACGAAGTTCGGAGACTTATTGTTTTTGTTGCGTTTCTTATTATTATTCCGATTTCTTTCTTTCTTCTCGTCTCCATGAACTTGTCCGTACCATTTCTCAGAGACCATTACACCTAGAACTTCCAAACGTTGTAGGATGTTGGCCCCATGTATCTAGTTGTGCATAAAACAAAAATTTTTCCAAAGAGGGTTCATTAAGGGTATATTTGGGGGCTCAAAAAGGGGTAGGGTCGCCAATGTTAACCCTATGGGAAAATGAAATTTTGGATATTTTTCAACTTGTTTCTCACAGTATCTCAAAAACTTTTAATACTAGCCACATGAAACTTCATAGGAAAGGTGTTTGTAATGTAAGAAAGGGTACTACAGCATTGGAAGTTTCAAAATAATTTTGGTTGTCATGGAAACCAAACCAAATAATGGAAATTTTGAGAAAATAGTAGTTTTTGCTAATGATTATAATTACATATTAAATATGTTATATGCGGAACCCTTATCCAATTCTATGGAAGTAGGTCTGAAATTGGCTTATATGGACAAAAGAGCATTTGGTTGCCATGGAAACAAAACAAGAAACTTTTTTTTGGAAAATCTGGTTTTCTGATTAAAAGAAGGAATTTTGAGAAATATGCATTACATAGCTGTAGGTTATAAGGGGAACCCCTGCCCAAATTTTTTTGGGGGAAGGGTCTGAAATTGTGCGTAATGACAAAAGAGCATTTTGTTGCCATGGAAACAAAACCAGAACTTTATTGTTTTTGTTGCGTTTCTTATTATTATTATTCTTCCATCCTTCTTTATTCCGGTCGCAATGAACTTGTCCGAACCAGATCTCAGAGACCATAACACCTAAAGCTTTGAAACTTTGTATGATGCTAGCCCCATATATCTAGATGTGCAATCAGGAAAAAATTTTCCAGGAGGGGTACATTAAGGGTACATTTGGGGGGCTCAAAAAGGGGTGGGGTTGTCCAATGTTAACCCTATGGGAAAATGAAATTTTGAATGTTTTGCACCATATTTCTAACTGTATCTCAAAAACTTTTAATACTAGCTCAATGAAACTTCATAAGAAAGATGTGTGTCATGTAAGAAAGAGTTCCATGGTATTGAAAATTTCAAAATAACAATGGTTGCCATGGAAACCATGCAAAAAATTGGAAATTTTGAGAAAATTGCATTTTCTGCTTATAATTGTATTTTGATTACAGCAATATGTATTACTTAAATTGTAAGGGGAACCCCTGCCCAAGTTTTTTTTGGAATGGGGTTTAAAATTGATTGTAATGGATGGTAATGGATGAGGGAAATTTCAAAATAATGATGGTTGCCATGGATACCATGCAAAAAATTTGAAATTTTGAGAAAATTGTATTTTTTTGCTTATAATTGTATTTTGATTACAGCAATATGTATTACTTAAATTATAAGGGGAACCCCTGCCCAATTTTTTTT
>MJUU01033482.1:10351-22990 GCA_002080025.1 Modiolus philippinarum | reverse complement strand
ATTATGTCGCCCCAGACGAAGTCGGGGAGACATATTGTTATTGTTCCGTTTCTTTGTTATTATTATTATTATTTTTGTTTCTTCATTATTTTACTTCCAATAATTTTGTCCAGGAGTTTTCTCAGAGTTGGCTGAACAGAATCACTTGATACTTGGTACAAAGTTGGACCACCATGGGAAGTTGTGCTTTTTTGTGGAAAAATTTTCAAAATGGCCGCCATTTTACGTTGAAAAATTGGGGATTCAATATCTCAGGAACTGCTTAGAGGAATTAGTTCATATTTTGTAGAAATGTTCGGTTAGATGAGAGGAAGGAATCAATGCGACAAAATTTTTCAAAATGGCCGCCGTTTCTAAGATGGCTGCCGAAATACGTCAAAATTTCAAAGTTGTCGGAATTCACCGAAATTTTATTTCTAGGTAGATTTTGACGCTGCGAACAAGATGGAAGCATCGAATTGGCTGCCAGGGGCGACATCAGCTATTGCTTGCAATTGCAAATATAGTTTTCATTATTATTATTCTCCAATGAATTATCTGAACTTTCTCCAAACATTATCTGAGAGAGGGGTAGTCCAAACTTAATGAAACTTGGCACCGCTGTGGACAACCACCCCAAGATGTGCAAGAAGGTCTTTGAATTTCAAAAATGACCACAGTCATTGGTCACTTTGAACTTTGACCTCAAATCTTGTGTTTGGATTATCTCGAAACGTGTAACAGATAGCTGATAATATGTAAGACAAAAATGTTTATTAAGTCCTGACGGACCTTTGTTACATTTGGACCGAAACTCTATGATTAACCGTTCATGAGTTATGCCCCTTAAAAATTTCGTCATATCTTAAAACATGTTTTTTTTCTCGGAAACGGTAAGAGATAGAAACCTGAAACCTTTTCCATTCAACTTAGGTGATATGTGTTACATTTAAAAATGCCAAGGTCAAAGGTCATTGGTAACTTTGAACTTTGACCCAAGACCTTCTTTTTGTAATAACTCATATACCGTAATAGATAGCTGATAACATTTAATGGCAAAAATGTGTGTCTCGTTAAGATCTACATTTGTTACATGGGGTACAAAATTATCGGACTAGCTATATTCAATTTTGATGTCCGACTTTTGTGATTTTTGCTTATAGCTCAGATAGCATTGAAGATACTAAAAGACATTCAACGTACAAAATGTTCAGGAAGTCTTGACCTTCAAAATGAGGTCAAGGTCAAGGTTCAAGGTCACAGCCCTACAGCTTTTATTATCAATAAATGTACATATTAAGCTTTGAATGTTGATTTCATCAATGAATCAATAATGAAACCATTTTGACGCAACTTTCTGATGCAATTATGAAGTGTTAACTTGTGAATCAAAGTACTACTAACCTTGATAGACAAAAAGATAATGAGTTTATGACACTAGTTCTTCCATAAGGAATAGAAACAATTATTTCAGAACACATTAGTATTAGTACAATCATTGGTGATAAATATACAACACAGCATATTTTGAAAAAGCATTGTGTATGGAATCTGGTTTGGGGGACTTGTGTTTGAATGCAAACATATTATCACTCGTTATTATTGTTCTTCCGCACATTATTGTCCGGACTATTTTGAGAGAACGGTTTGATGTAATCAAATGAAACTTGGCAGGTAGTTAGATCACCATAACGCAGAGTGCAAGCTACGAAAAAAAATTCAAAATGGCTGCCATTTCCAAGATGGCCGCCAAAATACGTCAACATTTCAACGTCCGATTTCAATGAAGATTGATTTCTAGGTAGATTTTGACGCTGCGGACAGGATGGGAGCAACGAATTGGATGCCAGGGGGGACATCAGCTATTGCTTGCAATTGCAAATCTAGTTTTTATCATTATTCTTTTATCTTTCTTTCTTCTCGTCGCAATGAACTTGTCCGAAGCAGATCTCATAAACCATTAGACCTAGAGGTTTCAAACTTTGCATACTATTTGCCCCATGTATCTAGATGTGCAATCATTTTTTCAAAAGGGGGTCCATTAAGGGTACTTTTGGGGGTATCAAAAAGGGGTGGGGTCGTCCTATAGTAACCCTATGGGAAAATTTTGAAAGTTTTTCACCAATTTTTTCACTGTTTCTCAAAAACTATTACCGCTAGCTCCATGAAACTTCATGAGAAAGGTGAGTGTCATGTAAGAAAGGGTTCATTAGCATTGGAAGTTTCAAAATAATAACCGTTGCAATGGAAACCGTACCAAAAAATGAAAATTTCGGGAAAATGGTAGTTTTTATTATAATAGTATTTTGAATACGGCAATATGTATAACTTAGATTATAAAAGGAACCCCTGCCCAGATTTTCAGAATTGATTGTAATGGATGGAGAAACTTCAAATAACTATGGTTGCCATGGAAACTATACAAAAAACTTTTGAGAAAATCGTAATTATTGTTGCTAAATATAAATTGTTGTATTTTCATTACAGCTATATGTATTACATAGGGGAACCCCTGCCCAATTTTTTTGAAACAAGGTATGAAATTGGATGTAAAGGATAATGGTGCATTTGGTTGCCATGGAAACCAAGCCAGAAACCTATAATTTTGAGAAAAACGTGTTTTCTTTTGCATGTAATCAGTTTATTCCAGCAACATGTATTAATTAATTTGTAAGGGGAATCCCTGCCTAATTTTTTTTTTCCAGAGGGAGTCTCGTAATGCCTTGAAATCCGATATGGGAGTTCGTTTGGGAGACTTTTGTGTTTGGCTTGCGAACACAGTTATCACTTGTTATATCTAAATTTTCCCTTTGTTTCTCTGTATTTTTGAGTGAAAAAAATCGTTATTTAACTTCAAATAGATCAAAATTCTTATACAGTAGATTATTTTTGCTTTCTTTTTCATATTGGAAGACAAATTTTGATTAATCCAACGCTGAAACAGGAAAAAATGTATATTTTCAACTTTTTAATGCAAATACTTCGCAAAAGCGTATTGAATTCAAAATTGATTTTATTTTGCATGATATATCATTCATTTGTCTAACTTCTGATACCACAATCACGATTTTCTATTCTGTCATTGTCGAGAAAACTGCGTTCAAATGGAGGTAGTCAGAGAAAAAATGATACGATAAAAATCTACAGTACTGCATTTTCACGCAGAATACGATAAAAATCTGTGCAATGATACGATTAAAATTGTTTTGTTTAAAGAGTCCTATATAATATTTTTAAAAATATTACTTTAAAGTAAGATGCTGACCGGCTACTTTCTTTGTTTCGGGTTTCTTGTTGAATAGAAGCTTGAAAAGTGTAAATAAGATCACAAAATTAAAACATGGAATGTGGTAAGGACAGAAAAACTGTGGTAAACACAGATGTGAAGTATAAAAATACAGTTTCCGGTGATTTCTGTTCATATAGATTCAGATTCATTAAGGAGTATCTCCCTCACGCAAAGCATACAGTAAGTTCTATATTGAGTCATTTATCACCACTGGGTCGATGCCCCTACTGGTGGACTGTTAGTCCTCAGGGGTATTCACCTACCCAGTTACCAGAACTTAGGTGCTACCCGAGAGCCGAACATAATTATGTGGTCTGTTGTGAGTAAGGAGCTTATCCACTGTACACACAAGTACATTCTAGTATGATAAAAAAACCAAGAAACATTGGACGGTTCAGGGTAATGTTTAGGTACATTTTTTATATATATTTGAACATTCATCTACCTAAACATTATCAATATTACTAGGGGTGGTTGTTAAGAATTATAAATCTACAAAATTCTCCAATTTAATTAAAGATAATTAAAATAGAAGTAATACATACATTGATTGCTATATGTGTAACGGTTTATACTAGTATCCGACGTGAAATAAGTTCCAAAGGAAAATACTTCATAGCTTACCTGCTGAAATAATCTCCAAACAGAACAAATCTCATAGATATATCAATAACATTTGTTCCGTCTGGAACTTATTTCACAGGATACTATTTTGGTCTATATATGCTTATTGTATATTATACATGTATATGTGTTTATTTATTGTATATAAATGTGTATTTTAATTGATCTCTGTACCTATGTTTATCGATGTTTTTTAGAGAATAAAGAATCTGGAAATCCTGAACGATTTGACGTCACAATAGAAACCTCCTCTTTCGGTTTTATCGTGGTTATTTTACGGAAGAAAAATTACTTCAATTCAACCAATTTTTATAAAAGTGTGAATCCGAGCGGTAATTCAATTATCAAAAACAATATACAAAAATAGAGTGTTTATTCTGCAGTGTCAATATTAACAACAATCAAGTTTCACGGCAAAAACAAATAAATAAACAATAAAATATTCAGACAATTCAGTAAAATGTCCGACCCATACAATTAATATAATTAAATCTCGAAGACTTGAAAACAATTTATACAGGAGGAAAACCCCGGGTTCTAACAATAGAACGTTACAGTAAAATCTAGATTTAAGTTAAGCAAGTCGTGAATTTCATCGCTTGTAATGACTAAATAAACCTGAATCTAGCAAATATAAAGCTTAAATCCAACCCAAAATACTAAACAGTTATTGAAATATTGAATCCCAATTTTACAAATGGTCAGGAGAACGGAAAATACGTCCGATCTCTGGGACAGATCAAATCAAACTGCTTACCAAAGATGTTTTCCAGAATAATGTTTACAACGTCATGCGCCGTTGTCAAGTTACGGTATATGCAACATTTCCCGCAAAATCCCTATTTCCCGGCAGTTTATGGAAATACAAAAGAGCAATCACAAACCTAACAAATCATGAATGTTTCATACAATAATAATCAAGTACAATCTTAAATCGTAGTATTATTCATAAATTATGGTTTTACTGTATCAAGAAAGATAACTCAAACTGCAAGGTCACAAAAGTAAACATGTGAGACCGGTCAAAACGATCATGGAAATCAAAAACTTTTGGATATTTAATCTTTCTTAAGTAAGAACATAACCTGTTTCAAGTTATTTAAAAGTGTGAGACATTGTTATTACGGAAAGCCAAAATATTTTAACAATAATATCAATAATTCAGCTTCAGCCTTACGTACGTTAATCATTGTAATTTTACAACACAATATTAAAGATTAGGATATCTTCCACTTGTGTGAGAAATTTTACTTCCCTTTCCCTCGTTTCACTTTGGAAAAGAGGGAATTTCTCACACACGTATAAGATATTTAAGTGGACACATGGAACGACAGACTGCCGGATAGGCAATAGGTCTCACTAATTTCTTTGTCACATTTCCTTCGCTGATTTGTGAAAAACACGCGTGAATATAAACTCCCACGCAAAATAAAGAAAATTGGTTTTATATTCAGCATTTAATCGTATCCTGTAGAGTTAAATTGCAACTCTTGACCGTATCATGCAGCTGATTTTTATCGTATCATTTTTTCTCTGACTATCTCCATTTGAACGTAGTTTTCTCGATAATGACAGAACGCAAAATCGTGATTGTGGTATCAAAAGTAAGACAAATGTATGATATATCACACAAAATAAAATTAATTTTGAATTCAATACGTTATTGGGAAGTATTTGCATTGAAAATTTGAAAATATATATTTTTTTTCTGTTTCAGCGCTGAATAAATCAGAATGTGTCTTGAAATATGTAACAGAAAACAAAATCAATCTGTTGTTCAAAAACTTTGATCTATTTGAAGTTGAATAACAGTTTGTTCCACTCAGAAATACAGAGAAACAAAATGAAAATATAAATATAAAAACCTTGGTCTTTGAACGCCTTTTATTGTTTATCTCAATTTCAAACCGTATCATGCAGATTTTGCTCAAAATGATACACACAACGCGGTTGTACGGTGCGTTGCATTAAATAACAAAATACCGAGGTTACTGTGAATGATATACTTTCCGATTCATGTAGCCTAAGAAGAGTATATCATAATTATAAGAAATTGGCGGGAATAAATGCGTGTAGACACAAATATCTTGCACCGCGAAAACAATGGATTCCTTGTCCGAGGTAGGAGAATAGAATGGTTAACATGCTCAAAACCTGAGTGCATATATAAAGAATGTCATTTTCAATATAAAATATTTTCAATGTGTCTACCAGAAAATCAAATGTCAAAATGGAGCCAACGAACCATTTGTTAAATAGAGGAAAAAGGAGAAACAGAATACTCCGGGGAAAATGGTCAGGAAAGAATTGATTTTGTTGCTGTGTTAAATTGGATATGCGGTCCTTTAGGAATATCTTGCGATTTCCATACCTGTCCTAAAAGAATGTCGGAGGCTTGATTTCTTGATGATTTGTTTCATTTTATTTAACGCTTTTCATTGGAAAGTTGCAATATCTAATTTGTAGAAATTTTTGTTTAAAACCTAGCAGTATCACCTTCATGCATAGCTCTGTTCTATGAAGATTTAGGCTTGTTATTTAGGTCTCTTCGGGTTTGTAGTCTTCCAAATGTTTTGATATGATCTGCACTGAAAAGACATACTAGTAAAGTGTCGAAATGGCCATATGCAGAAACTAAATTTATAATAAATTCGGTATTTTGTTATTGAAACACTGTATATGCTTTACACACGGCAAATACGTGTTTACAGAATTAAAAAAATGACAATCTTATTTTTGTAGTGACAGTTCCACAATAAGCATTTTAGTTTCTTCGTGTAAAGCTGTTTTCCCGACGATCCCATAGCACTGTGCAAAAAATACCACAAATCAAATTTACACACATGTTGGTTATTTTTCGATACATAATCAATAAGAAAGTGTTTAAATTTGCTAGAAATTAGAAATACGGTATATCATTTGACAGTTTCAACCCATCTTAGTAAACATTTATTTCTACATAATTTTTTGCGACATCAACCAGAATAAACACATTCAAATGATAATACATGGGTTGCGCATTTGCGGGATCGCTCATTTTTTAGCCAAACGAGGAGGAATCTGGTGTAAAACTGGTTTCAAGACGCTGATAAGACGAAGATAGTAATTTCTTTATTTCCATTCAAGTTTCGTTTTTTGTGGGTTGGAAATGTTCCTCGTGGATTTCTTTGTTAGTTGAAAACGATTGTTTACCCATATGTCTAATAATAACGTAAGATTCGTTGTCCCTTGCTCCAACGTTGGTTGACGTCATTTTTCCTCCTGTTGACCCCAGATGACCTTGTCTCAAATGACAAGTCCAATCCGGAATGGCAACGATGCGCAACCGATGTATATGGGAGATCCCACAATTAAAATGGACAACCCGACAACAGTACAAAGAAGTGTGGCCATTTAAGCATGAAATATTTTCACATGCTGGGCCATTTTCAAATAGGCTCGAATTTTAAAAAAGAAAAATCATGTAATATGGTCTCTTGTTTGTCTTCTTTTTAGGGTTAAAATTAAAATCTGCCACACTTGTATTGTTTTTATGAACAAGCAGCCAAACATGGCTGTAACATTGCATGTCATTTTAAGCCATTTTCAGTGACACCGAGAACCAGCACCACTTTTTAAGTTAAGGGTGCATGTATAAACATTCGATCTTCAAAATGGCAATTAGCTTATTTAGAGTTGAATTTTAATTAAAAAAATCTCAAGGGGTTCGCTACTTCATCTGAAAATAAAAAGGATTTCAAATAAACATGATTTTTTGTTAGAAAATTAAAAAAGAAGCAATTTTAGTGAAAAAAATGATAGGTTGATGATCTCGTTTTTGAGATATATTGTGGTTGAAAATTTGAAACTTAACTCCCCTGATTTTTTTATAGGATTAATATTAGCACGGTTTGAAACTCGCGATGATCTCGTTTTTGAGATATATGTGGTTGAAAATTTGAAACTTAACTCCCCTGATTTTTTATAGGATTAATATTAGTACGGTTTGAAACTTGTTGAATAAAGACAACAGACAAAGCACTATAAAAAGTAAAACTAAAGAACCACCAGAATAAAATTTACAATAATATTCGAATTTCGTTGCAGTTTTATCTGTGAAATGATACTCACTTTAAAATGCATCAAAATTTTCAAAATCTTAGGAGCTGACCTTTGACCCCATTTAAAATAAAATGTGACCAAACTTAATCTCTACGACATCCTCATTTCGATACGCCATGGTATCCTCTTTCCACACATGTGTAATACAGGTGTGTGTTATTCCGTTAACCCAAAATCGGAAAACCGTCTCTTGGGCACCCTACTATAAATAGGTACACCGGATGAACAGTTTCCAGATGAAGAGGCCATACCTCATTTTTTGTCCAAATTCAAGAAAATCCTAACAAATGGTGCAATTCATGAACCCCGTATGCTAATTACATGTCGATGTCTCGTGTTTACTGAAATTTAAAATGATACGTGTAACTGATTGCGCAATGCATATACGTTTCAAAATATTTATATAAACATATAAAAAATATGTAATGAATTCATGTTTTAATATACAAATTTTGCGTGTCTGCAAAATGAAGGATAGACTTCTTATGTAATAAGAGGGTATTGGGTAGATGAATGGATATCAAACTGAGGTATATATCTTCGTTTTCAATATCTGATTTTGTCATTAAAAAAGAGAAAGGAAACTTTATATACCAGTAATATTTTCGTTTTGAAATAAACTGTTTTAAACATCCTCGATGAGTATGGTTAACATGCTCAAAATTTAATTGCATATAGAGTACGTCATTTTCAATATACAATATTTTCAATATGTCTACCAGAAAATCAAATGTCAAAATGGACCCAACGAAGCATTTGTTGGATAGAGGAAATAGGAGAAACAGAATGATCCGGGAAAAATGGTCAGGAAATCTTGATATTGTGCTGTCATGTATTGGATATGCGGTCAGCTTTTGGTATATCTGGCGATTTCAATACCTTTCTTAAAAGAATGGCGGATGCTTGATAACTTGATAATTTGTTTCATTTTATTTTACGATTTTCATTGGAAAGCTGCAATATCTTATTTGTAAAAAAATTGCTTAAAATAAAGCAATATCACCCTAATGCATAGCTCTGTTCTATAATGATTTTGGCTTTTTATTTCAGTCTCTTTGGGTTTGTGGTCTTCCAAATATTTTGATTAGATCTGCACCGAAAAGACACGGTTGTAAGATGTCGAAATGGCCATATGCAGAAACTAAATTTATAACAACTTCGGTATTTTTTTACAAATAAAATATTGGATATGCTTTACACACGGTAAATACGTATTTTCGAAAAAAATATATATAAAAATGTCAATCATATTTTTGTTTTTCAACAGACAATAGGAATTCCAATGGGAACTAACTGCGCGCCTTTTAAGCCGATATCTCTCTTTTCTCTTATGAGGCCAAGTTTTTATAAGGGCTTACCCAGGAAAAGCAAAACATTTAGCTCAGTCCTTTAATTTCAGTTTCCGTTACATAGCAAATGTACTTTCTCTTCATAATCCAAAATTCAAGGAATATTTGCACGAGATCTATCCAAATGAGTTGAAATGACTTCTGATACACCTACTTCAGCCTAGTACTTAAATCTTTTGATATATAAAATTATTGACGAATATGGACGTTTGGAATCTAAGCTATATGACAAACGTGATGACTTTAACTTACCAATTGTGAACTTTCCCTTTTTGAACAGCAATATACCTACCTATTCAGCCTATGGAGTGTTCATTTCACAGTTCATTCGTTACTTTCGAGCATGTAGTGTATATAGTGATTTTTTTTAATAGAGCAAAAACACTCTTCCAAAAGATGCTTAGTCAGGGATTGGTTCAGCCTTTGTTATACCATTATCCCTTCAGGAATTCTATGGCCGTCACGATGACATCATTGACAGATATGAGGTGTCTTTATCCCAAATGAAAACGGACATGTTCAGCTAGATTTCGCGTTTTCACGGATTTGACATAGCCGGTTTTGACTCAAGCATGGATTGACTCTCTGATAGTGTGACGGGTTTAGTTTAATAAAATTTTATTGCATAACTACAGGCAATATGATTGAACAATAAGTTATTACAACTTATCAATAGTCCTCTCCTTAAACATATTTTTGTTACCGGACTGACTAACACCGACTGTGACAAAACCGGACTTTTCACTGGCAGTGTGACGGGTGCCACGCGTGGAGNAGATCATGCTTACCCTTCCGGAGCACCTGATGATACCTCAGTTTTTATAGGGGTTCACACTGCTAGTGCTTTAGTTTTGTGGCGTTCTTGTTCATTTTTGTTTATTTAATTTGTCTTTGTCATACTGTCTCAATTCGTGTTGCTGTGAATTGCCGTGATGTTGGATTTATGATTTTAGAATTTCCCCTTTCCTTTTCTTGCTTCGGTATTCGTTTGCAGATGTATTACAAAGCAGCCATTGCAATCACATATCAATTCTTTACAAATTTTTACAAATTTTAAATAAATAAAAGAATACATATAATAAGAAGCAAAACAAAATAATTAGACATGACAAAATAACAGCATTATTGTAACAAGTTACTGAAATGAAAAGAAAAGAAGAAGAGTAAAAAATGAAGAAGAGCAGGCATATCATTGGAACCTCTTAGTATTTTTTTATATTAGGTACGAATTTGAATTCATTTTATCGTCTGCGTCATCATTTCCAAACAATAAAATTTCTATATGGGCGTCAATATTAATTTCATTTAATTTTCTTAATAATTCAGACCTTTCATCATGATAATGAATGCATTCAAGAAAAAAGTGAATAGCATTTTCGTATGGAGCACCACAGGCACAGCTTGGGCTATTAACAGCACGTATTCTTGCCAAATCTGCGTTCAAAGAGCTACACTGATGTCTTAGTCTAGTATGTTATATATATAGTTTCTACAACGAGAACCAAGTTGATTATGAAATTTCTCAAATCGAGTTAAATTAATTTTGCAAATGTTTGAAAACGAGGCTTGCCGAGTTTTTAAACATTTGAAAATTTATTTAACAAGATGTGAGAAATTTCATAATTAACGTGTTTAAGTTGTAGAAAATGTTTCTCTAATGACATAATGTAAAACATAGAGAATTACGTTCCGAATCGATTTGGCGGGAAATTTCACGCGACTTGTTCTCTCACTAGAGACGAGAAATATTGTTATCACACCGGTCAGGCGTTGGTTAAATTTGCTAGAAATTAGAGAAATTCAAT
This sequence comes from Modiolus philippinarum, assembly GCA_002080025.1. Classification (NCBI taxonomy): domain Eukaryota; kingdom Metazoa; phylum Mollusca; class Bivalvia; order Mytilida; family Modiolidae; genus Modiolus; species Modiolus philippinarum. Next base: position 11,843 of record MJUU01033482.1, on the reverse strand, counting down.
TTTCTATATTTCCTTCATCATAATAATTTGGAGATTTGAAAATAACATGTTTGGTTTTATTTTTGAAAAAAGAGATTGTTCCAGAATTACGTATACTTGGACCCTAATTATTCCATAGTTCGGTGGTAGACGGCACAAACGATTTCTCACAAATATTTACCCTACATCTTGTAACAACATATTCATCATTATTTCGGAGATCATATCGATTGTTGTCAGATACATGCGTATAGATACTGTGGACACAAATTATTGTGCATTTTATAAAAAGTCGTAATTTTACTTTGTTTTCGTCTCTCAGATAGTGGTTCCCATCCTGTTTCAAAATATAAAGATTCTTTACTAGCATTTGCTGCTTCAAGTATTTTTTCAAGTTTTTGGCTTTCATAATAAAAACAACCATCCCATACCTCAGCAGCATATTCTAAAAGAGGACGAATAAAACTTACATCGATATTTATAAGACTTTTTTTTGTTAACAAAACTTTAAGTTTTCAAAAAACGTTAACCTGTAGAATTTGAAATATTTTCTATGTGAGTCGACCAGTTACTATCAGGGATGGGGTAATTGTAATGTGTAATTGTAATTGATCGTAATTAATTACAAATTTTGATGTAATTGGAAGTAATGTGTAATTGACAAAAAATTGAATTACATGTAATTGTAATTTAATTAATTACTTACCAAAAAAGGTGTGTAATTTGAATTACTTTTCCAATTACACTCAATTACATAAGCATGCTAAAAGAGAGTGAATGAAAAATGGCTACCTCCTTTCTTCCTATGAGTATTCAAGAAAGCTCAGACAATTTTTTACACAAAATATTAATATGCCTTGCCAGTTGGTATTTTTATACAAGAAAAGGCACTTTTTTCTCTCTTGTTTTCAAATGTGGACATTTTGCAAATTGCTGTTTCCTCTGATGCAACTTTATTTCATTTTTAGCTCACCTGGCTATGCCAGGGTAAGCTTTTGCCATCACTTGGCGTCGGTCGTCCATCGTCCGTCCGTCCGTCGTAAACCTTTTTTCAAAAATCTTCTCCTCTGAAACCACTGGGCCAATTTAATCCAAACTTGGCCTGGGTCATCACCAGGGTATGTAGTTTAGAAAATGTGTTCGGTTAGTCCGAGGACCGAACAACATGGTCGCTGTTACTAAAAATAGAACATAGGGATAAAATGCTGTTTTTGGCAAATTACTTCAAAACCGTTTCAGATATCAAAAATCTGACACGAGGAAGAATTGTTCAGGATGACGAGATCTATCTGCCCTGCAATTTTGAAGTAAATCGGAAAAACCGTCTCAGAGTTATAGCCCTTTTTCCTTAAAATTTTCAAAATTTATGCATTTTTTATTTCAAAAACTGTAACAGATAGAGGTGAAGTGTAAATTTGAAAAATGTTCAGCATATCAAGATTATATACTCTGAAATTTTGAAGAAAATCCAACTGCCTGTGTTGTAGTTATTGACTTCTTTCACCAAAAAAAA
>MJUU01033482.1:0-10138 GCA_002080025.1 Modiolus philippinarum | reverse complement strand
TTTTTTTGCAAATATACTTTCATAAACTATACTTATTTCACAATTTGATAATAATTGTATATAATTTTATATTGTTATCTTTAGTTCTGTTTGCTTGCCCATAAATGCAAGTATCTCTCTCAGTTAATATTGAAGTGGCATCTAAGCTTCAATGCAAATATAACTCTGTAGCTGGCTGCATGGCTATGCCATGGAGATCTTCTTGCCGTCAGTGGTCTGTCCATTGTAAACTTTTCATTCAAACATCTTCTTCTCTGAAACCACTGGTCCAATTGAAACCAAACTTGGGCACAATGGTCCTTAGGTGGCCCCATTAAAAAAAATGTTTGGCAAGTCTGTATCATATCCAAGATGGCCGCCAGCAGGGAACACAGTTTAACATTGGACCCTATGGGAAAGCATTCAAAGATCCTCTCTGAAACTACTGCGCCAATTAGAACCAAACTTGGCCACAATAGTCCATCGGTGGTCCCCTTTGAAAATTTTGCCCGGCAAGTCTGCATGTCATCCAAGATGGCCGCCAGCGGGAACTTGGTCCAAAATTGGACAATATTGCAAAAATCTTCTCCTCTGAAAATACTGGGCTAATTATAACCAAACTTAGTCACAATGGTCCATAGGTGGCCCCTTTTAAAAAATGTGTTCAGCAAGTCCACATCATATATCCTAGATGGCCGCCAGGAGGGAACATGTTTTTAACATTGGACCCTATAGGGGAACATATTCAAAGATCTTCTCCTCTGAAAGTACATGGCCAATTGGAATCATACTTAGTCACAATGGTCCTTCCTTGGTCCCCTTCATAAAATGTGTCTGGATGTCCGCATAGCATCCAAGATGGCAGTCAGTGGGGAACATTGTTTAGCCTTGGACCCCATGGGAAATCATTTAAAGATCTCCTCTGAAAATACTATGCCGATTGGAACCAAAGTGAGGCACAATGATCCTTACATGGTCTTCTTCAAGAAAGGTGACAGTTGGTCTACGCCTCATCAAAAATAGCTGCCAGTGGGGAACATAGTTTAATTTTGGATCATATAACATCAGCAAACTTCAAAATGAGACCCTTAAACATTAATAAACATCAGCAAACTTCAAAATGAGACCCTTAAACATTTTAAACACATTTGAAAATGAGAACCTTAAACGTTGTGATTATTTTGACTTATTGTGTCAGCCATGACCCAGGTGAGCGATACAGGCTCTTAAGAGCCTCTTGTTAGATGTTTTAATAGAGCAGCCCTTGATAATTAATGTTTGTAATATAAATGAAATTTATAAGTATTGTTGTATAAACAGTTAAATATATTTTTATTTTATTTTAACATAAATGCCTAGATCAATATGGCTTCTAATCAGTTGTTTGTCATATTTACTTTCATGTCAGTGATTAACAAGACTTAATTAGTGTCTAATTATTGCCCGTAGGCATTAAAATTAACCTTTTAAATACATGTACATTTTCACTCTAAAAAATAAATTACTTAAAATTGTTTGAAATAAGTAAAAAAAAATTACTTACCGGTTGTCATAAATACTAAGTAAAAGTTAGTATTCCTCATAAATTGCTAGTAAACACTAGTAATTTATGTTTACTAGTAATGCCAAGCGTAATAAGTAATTATTAGTAATTCCCAATAACGATATAAGTAATTTTCAGTAATTCACGTTGATCAAAGGTAGCAATAAGTATCAGTAATTCCCAGTAATTCAGTTCTTGTATCAAGTAATTGCCAATAATCATTAGTAAGCCTTTCAAGTAATTCAGAGAAATATTTAGTAATTTGTAGTAATAACTTTAAGTAATTCCTAGTAATATTATTGCTTGTTTCAAGTAATATGTGGAAACCTGTAGTAGTAATTCCAAGAAATATCCTGAATTATTAGTAATTTGTAGTAATAACAAGAAATAATTCTCATTGATATGTAGCTTGTATACAGTAATGGCTAGTAATCTGTAGTAATTTGTAGTAATAACAAGAAATAATTCTCATTGATATGTAGCTTGTATCCAGTAATGGCTAGTAATCTGTAGTAATTTGTAGTAATCAAAATAAGTAATTCTCTGTAGAACTGTAGAAGATGGGAATTTCTAATAACTAAGTCTCCTTGCAAAATTATGTAGAAGCGGTATAGTATGAATTTCCTTATTCACAAAACAAATCACTTATTTCCTTGACATGGAATAATTATTATATCAAAGCACAATTTGATAATCCATCACTGACATCATGGTAAAGAAAATATCTGAATAGTTCTGGATCTGACAGCATTAGTAATCAGTTGGACATATCTGTTTCTCTTTTCTATAAAAGAAAGAAAAAACCTACAAAGCATCATGTCTTTGACATACACCTGATTCAGTGCAAAACATATTTAATAGGCCTTTGTTGAGACACAACTTTTTCACTCACTCCTTTATAATCCCCCTTTTTATGATAAATTCACTAGCAGTACTTTAAGATACAACAAACAAATAAATAATTCATTAATAATGTTTTTAAATACTGAAATTATAGAAAAAAACATAACAAATTAACTATTTGCCGAGTTTTATTTAAGAATGAGGTCACAAATGGTTGCAATGTTTTTGTTTGTTTTATTTGTCTTATATCTAATTATATCTTAAAAAAAGTATATGTCTTTTCAAAGTTAATTATAAAGCAATAAACATTATAAACAAAGAAAATATACTTATCTGATGATCATCTGTATTATTGCTCCAAATGTCTGTGCATTTCATTCCCTTTGTCTTCTAACACTTAAAAAACGCTTAGTTGTAGCGGCAAATGCATGGAAAGTGTTATTGGAAAGAATTTTAAAATTATCCAATCAAAATGCTCCTTTTATTTTCATTATTAACTAAGTAATACATAGTAATACTAAGTAATATAAATACTTAGTAATACCAAGTAATTTACTTTTGCTCTTACACACGATTCCTCGACAAATGCATAAAAACCCATAAATTAAATAAATAATACAACAAATTTCTAGAATTTGTTTGACAATAATAATAATGTATATATTTTCTGTTTTTAACCATCATTTCTATTATTTATGGGGTCTACATTGATGTCTACTTACTAGTATCTGTACCTTTATTCTTGACAACAGCAAGCCTTGGTTGCTTTCTTTAAGGAGGTTCGCTCCTCATGTTTTGGGATTTCTGTCAGATTTTCGGAATCTTCTGGTTTTATCCATTCAAAAGCATTATAGTTTTTTGCCCATGGACCCCCTTATTTTTTCTCATAATTTCATTTTATACATCTTTATGATCATTCTGTGAAAATTTTATCAGATTTTATTTATTGTGTCACATTCATTCATGATCAAACCTGGCTAATGTTGATCCTATGAAAAATCCGAGGAGTTCAGTTTCCCGCCAAATTTTCAATTACTTAAATCTCAAAAACGAGATCATCAACCTATAATTTTTTTTTTCATTTAATTTACTTCTTTTTTAATTTTCAAACAAAAAATCACATTTATTTGAAATCCTATTTATTTTCAAATGGAGTAGCGAACCCCCTTAATAGACGTTTCCTCTTAATCAAGGAAAGGGATGCATGACTGTTGGATTGCTCTTCATTTTACATATTTACAATTTCAAGTCTTTTCATAACAATAAACAAAAATATCATTTAAACACCAGCCTCCAACAAGTTATTGTTGGATATTCATATAGATTTTTTTTTTAATTTTGTAAAATTGAATTTCAATCCATTCCTTAAGATATTTTTTCATCAAACTGAATATGAAGAAACCTCTTTGAGAGTTCACACTGTTGGTGCTGTAGTTTTTGTTGTTGTATTTGTAGTGTTTGCGTTTTGTGGTTGTGTAGCGTCTTTGGTCTTTTGGTTTTCTTACTTTTGCCTTCCCTCTAGACTTTGGTTTATGTAATGTAGTTCTTTATTCCTTCGGTATTTTACTGCCATTGTCCTGCAATCTGTTAATTCTTATATCACAGCTGCAGTTATTTCAAGTAATTGTACAAAATCATATCTATAGTACTTTCCAGTAATTGTACAAGTCCACTGCCAGTAATCTTAAGTAATTTGCAGCTATGTTTAGTAATAAGTATACTTATTTTAAGTAATTTAGATAGTTTTTATAAATTGTTAGTAATTTAGTTCATTATTAAGTATTTTTATAATTATTTCACAATACTGACTATTACTTAAATTAAGTAACACTTTATAGGTAGTAATTTTAAGTAATTATTTTAGTAATATAGAGTAAATTTTAGTAGCTATTAGTAATAGTTGGTAATTTTATGCTATATAATATTACTTAGAATTACTTAAAAAGAATTACTAAGTAATTTTTTTAGAGTGTTTTCCAATTAAGTTAATGTTCTTTTGATGTATTTAAACTGTCTGCAGGGCTTTCATAAATATTTTACTCACACATTCAAGTAACAGTTATATATGAAAGTTAAACACATGTCAGCTGTTCGCAAATTGAGGGAATTCAAAATAACTAGAAATATTATTGAGTTAACTTGCCAGTCAGTTTAAAACCACCCCACAGTTGAAAGAATTCATAAATTTTTTTTGGTCTGATAGGTTTAGGCTAGAGGACAATACATTTAAACATTTGATGTATATGAAGTTTATCAGTAATCACATCAGTTTACTTTTTTGGTTGTTTGTTAATTTTGCAATAATAAATTTGTAATGCTCTTGCGAGTAATTTGCATTTGTTAGCATGATAAAAAAAACTCTTGAAAATAAATAATAAAAACAAAATGTTGGCTTCAAATGTAATTTGTAATTTAATTAATTACATTTGCAAAGTAATTGTAATTTAATTAATTACATTTAAAAATCCTTGTAATTGTAATTGTAATTTAATTGAGCATTTTGGGAAAGTAATTGTAATTTAATTAATTACTTTCCAATGTAATTGACCCCATCCCTGGTTACCATCAGGTGAAAAAGTCCTTAGTGAGACCTAAATGTTTGTAATTTTCGACAATTTCAACTTTTTCACCATTAAACCACTATTCACTTCTATTTCTATTGTATTTAAATAAAGACCAGAATACGCAACAAATGTGTCATCAGCAAATAAACGCGCTATAGTACTTAAGTTGTCTATAATGTCATTTATATACAAAAGGAATAATAAAGGCTTTAATGTCCCCAGGTTCGGACATTTTGTTGTTAATAAAGACTAGTTGTTTTCTGTTGCTGACATAATCCTTGATCCAATCTAGAAGATTCCAGTAATTCCATATGCCTTTAATTTTAATAAGAGACTCCGGTGCCATACCCCATCACAAGCTTTGGATATATCGCAAAACGTATATTACAGTATAAAATCTTTCATCGACTCGGTTATAATGATGCACTGTCGAGTGTCCTACTGATATGCATAGAGTAATTGATTATCTATTATGTAGTATCACTTGTGTGTAGTATCTAAAGTTCTTTCCATAACTTAGTCCTACCCAACTTAATAAAGAGATTGGTCTGTAATTTGAAGGATCAGATTTTCTACTCTTTTTTAGCTGGATGGGCGGAGCCCATCAAGCTATAGGGATCACCCGATTTTAAACTGCTTGTATAAACGATAACTCTCTCTCAAAAATGCACGTTATGCAACAAAATTTGAAATTCTGTGTCGGCTTGGCATTATACAGAACCCCATTGACTTTCAGACCCCATTGACTTTCAGAACATTTGGATGCGATACTGATTTTAAATTAATTAATTTGTATTTTTTTTTGTTCGCTCCGCATTGTTGTGTCAATCTTTGTGTGGTTATCACTTCCATTAGTTTAATCAGTGCAATACAATTCTCCGTACAATTCACACGGCATTTATCAAGGGAAAGTATGTGTAACTACAGCGATAGGTGAAGGTTTGTTGAAAATTTTTTAAATCGTCTATTGTTGCAGAGATGATAATCTTTATATTTAAATGATATTGATTAATTCTAGAAAGAAATTATTTTTGTAAGATTAGATTATCGTTAAAATGCAATAAGCTATTACAGGAGGAATTTTCACGTGAAAGCATGTCTACGTCTTCACTTCATAATTTCTAATCTTTTAATAAGGGACCGACCATTTAACTTGAAGGGGGGGGGGGATGGTTTTTTTCTAAAAAAATATTTTGGATCTGATTTTATGTGAAAAAAATATTTTGTCTGCCAAGATGATGAAAAAAAAATTTTCTGAAGGAGGCTTTCTGTCCAAAAAAATAATGTTAATTTTGAAAAAAAAATATTCTGTTGATACACGTGAAAAAAATAAATAATTTTCTGTCCAGAAAGAAAAACCATAACCACCCCAAAATGGTCGGTCCCTAAGTTTTTGATAAATGACAAGTATGACAAGCTGGGCAATTGGTTATTTTGAACTTATTATTTTCTACAACACAGGCCAGAGTGACATATAATGTGTCTAGGAAGTCAAACTTTTAAAAACATATGTGTGTAAAAAATGTACTTCAAGTATTTAAATGCATCAGATGATGTATAATAATCAGCTATTACTACTTTAATGGGTCGATAGGTTTATGATGCGAATATTTGCAATTGTTTATCATACAGTGAATTATTCATGGCTGATCCACGGCTGATCTGACGATATTGCAAACTATGGTTTTGGCTTATCATCTCAAATGTTGGAAAATCTATTCATGATAATATAACTTTTTGCAAAAATAAAAATTATTTTATATGCTTAAAATTTGATCACACTATCTCATTATTTATATAGCCATTTCATATATGTGCATGTGTATGTTGAATGTGTTGTTTATCTATTGTCTAATCCTTTTTTGTGTTTATGTCATGTAGCCCTATGTGGGCCAGTGATTTGATAAATAAAATATGTTGTATGTTCTATGTTCTCAATACTAAATGCCTTAACCCATCCAGCTACGTGGCCATTGGCCTCTTGTTATAAGACGCCATTATCCGGGTGTTCAGGTTATCGCGACATCAACTGGTCACGTGACCAAATAGATCACCATTGCATTGTCGCTTATCGTAAAAGGAAATGTACAGTACTGGAAATAAATCTAAGATATCTTGTTTCTTGAGTTCGGTTTTAGAAATGTTCCAATCGAATATTGTTCTTTATAAAATTATCTTTCTAAAGTTATAAATTGTTTTAGAATCGGAAAATGTTTGGTTACTTCAAAATTGATTTGAAAATTCGCTATGTAAAATGTCAGTTGTCACGTTAATTTCTATGTAAATATAGTAAATTTCGTGGATGGAGTAGGAAATTTGCATAATAGTTTGAAAATGCATAACCTTTTAAAAATGTTCCAATCAAATTCGAAAGTTAAGGAAATTATCTACGAGGAGATATAATTTTTAACACTTAAAGAGGTCATTCCTTTACTTCAAAATTGATTTGAAAAATGCAAATATTTAAAAGATTGACGATGACCGGAAGTAAACTATGATCATTTGTTTACATTAGCCAGTGACCTAATTTCAAACATATATAGATGTCGTTTTGTTTTAAGTTTTCTCACCAACCTCAAGTTAGAAATATAATGCAATATATTTTAGTTTTCTGACGTCGGCTTTGTATTCGATGGGTATGTGGCCTCATGAGGATATTATTATCGAGATTGGCTGTTAGATTCATGTCAAATTTTTACACAAAAAGGGGTTGGATTTGAAAAAAGCCATCTTAGGAAAAAAATAAACACTTAAGGTAGATCGGTAGTCTTCCGACATTTTGGATTTGTTATTTATGCTGTTATGGTATTATCTGCTTTTTAAATATGCAAATATGTTTATTTGTAATGAAACAATTAATATTATATTCATAATACAAAGTGCAAATGACCGTCTGTATCTAATTAAAGGTAACTTGATAATTAAATAAATTGGAAGAGGATTTTTGGAAAAGGGAGATAATCTGATAAAATATCACTATGAAAATTCACATTTTACTAATTATATGGAAAACAAAGTAGGTGACCCCCATTTTCCTTTCTATTTTTTGAAAGAATGTTCAAAGGGCTAATACATGAGTAAAGTGGAATGGTTTTAAAGAAATCAACAACATATCTGTTTTTCTCTATATATTCATTAACAATATTTAATTATTTTGATATCAGTTATTTAAAAAACAAGCACGGTTACCCCTCTTTTTTTTTATTTCATTGCTTATATAATAAGGAAACTTTCCTGTAAAAATAAAAAAAAATCTATGGAAAAAAGTTGGAGTACCTATCTACCTTAAATTTATTTTTGATTTTCTTTAAAAAAAATAGTTATATACTTTTGCAATAAAAAATCACAAAACAAATGAAGTTTAAACCATTACCTGTTTAAAAAGTTTCTTATATCAACACCAACATATGATTTTGGGGGCTGAATTTGATCATTCCTTCTATTTACAGCTTTTCAGAAAGTACGAGAAAAAAGTTTTATACTCTTAGCTAATTTTTTTTTAAATGAAAATAGTCAAAAATTGGCAAAAATGCTTAAAATGCACAAAAGTGCTAAAATTGGCCACATTCAAACGTCTGTAGCAAAATAATTTTCACAGGAACCTATGAATTTTTCTTTATATTTGAACTTGTAGGGTAAGAACATTGCAAAAATCAAAGTTTGAAAATAAGTTTAATACTTAAAATTTTGGCTCCTCACCAGAGTACATCCTTAAGACGACTTTGGTACGAAGGATTAGAAAACGACAGAATGCAGGAGGTAAAGTTATGTTTAGGGAATAAGAGAAGATGGAAACAGAAAATCAACGCCTTCTGCTGATAATTATTACTGACAATAAAAGACAACAAACACAAAAAAATAAAAATAACAGAATATGTGCGGAACAAAGAAAAAAAAAAAACATAATGAAGACTTAAAACAAAATAGTTTGGGGCTGGAGTTGGTTGTCCAGGTATCTGTTAAATAGGAAAAATGAAAGGATATGGAGTGAATGTACATGTGACAAAAACGCACACGATACATAGAGAACTCCAGTTTATCAAGGACAGGGCTTTTATTCCTGTCTACATCTTGATGTCGCCTGAGGGTCTTCAACAAGAGTAGAACAATATTCACCCCTTCAAGCGAGATCAAGAAGACCCCTAGCGTGCACATAAACGGTATTCTTGACAAAAATTATATCAAGGTCACTCCCTTGCTCCCCACCAGCCATAGAGTGCCAACTTTGGCGATGCTCAGTGTATTCTTGACAAAAATTATATCAAGGTCACTCCCTTGCTCCCCACCAGCCATAGAGTGCCAACTTTGGCGATGCTCAGGGTTATCCAGCTGAAAGCACCAGGGTTACAAGAAGAGAATAAGAATGTTGAGCAACATCGATCGCGGCTAAAATATGTCATTGAAGCAACACATGTCGGGAGCGGTCAATGAGGAAAAAAGTAAAAACTGCACAATTACTTATCAACATGCAGATAAAGGGTAAGGGTTAGAAAATAAAGTTACTAAACATCACTTGTAAAGTACTTAGAATTGGTTCAAAGTACAAACGATTTTTGGTTTAGTCTATCAATAATAGCCGATTTGGACGAAATGAAAGTGAAGTAAATGTTAACACCCAAGAACATCAACTATAACTTCGAAATTGTTCGAACCAATGCTAGGTTTAGGCCGTGTCTGTTTTTTTCTTTGTTTTGCGTCAACTCATTTTCCGAAAACCTACCAGCCAGCAAGGAGAAAAAACACACACAGAAAAAAAAAACACAAAATTCTGTGCACATAAATAAGATTTTCTCATACAAAGAATGGGTACTGTGTACCTGAGTATAAATGATAAATCACTTTTAAAGGGTTGAATATATCAAAATACTCGAGATAAAAGCTGTTCTAAAGCTGAATTTGGTAAAATGCCTCAGTCTCCAATTTCTTTGGTACAAAATATGTGCATATAAAAAAATATATATATCAAAGACTGCTTCAAGATCCTAGGGGGTAGCTTTTGGATCATGCTTGAGTTCTTTTGTTAGGTTGTCTTTTTGACATTGGATCATGCTTTAGTTCTTTTGTTAGGTTGTCTTTTTGACATACTGCTCAAGACAAAATAAATGGATATTGAGATAATGAAGCATGTGTCATATATACAGCCTGCTGTCGTTTGTGGGATCAAGATTTCACAAAGATAGTATGTATTCTCTGTGTGTCACAAGTCACT